>PVIU01012202.1:0-61259 GCA_004026605.1 Ondatra zibethicus
GGAAAGCTTCTGTCCATCCTAAGAATGTGTCTGCATGAACTAAAAAGCATTCGAAGTGACTAATGGTGGGCATACAGGTGACAGTGAGCTACCATTCTGTTCCAAGAAGGGATTCCCTGGCTTGATGGGAGTGGAAAGGAAGATTCTGATGCCTGCAGCTGAGATTGAGTCTTGACAAATTTTCCAATAAGTAGTGACAGACTTTAGAAAAGAAAAACCCTCAGTGGTCGGCTGTAAATCAGTTCTAATGAAATGAAACAAAACTTGCCTGTTAAGATGAAAGATCTGGTACAGACAGAATAGAATTTGTTGAGTGTCTGGGGATGATAGTGAGGATGTGAGTTGTAAAGTGAGGATGTCCTGTGATGTGGGAGAGGGATCCAGGACACTGACAGTCACATGGCTCTAGCCACTTCTTTGGTTCGGTTATTTCCCTTGGAGATGGTGAAATTGCTTGGTGCAGTTATTGACCCTCCTTTTATAGTACATAGTCCATGCTCACTTGCTGTCAAGGACCATGAGAGATGCAAGTAACTAGTGTTCAATAGTCTGACCTATCAGATGAGTGATTCTCCAGTAAGGAGCCCCAACTGGGAAGAAGGGGAAGTTATTGGCTATGGAAATCAGTTGCTCCTGTCTGTAATTTCTCTTATGAGTTACTTCATCTCTTCCCAAAGAGCTTCATGTCTTCCCTAAGAAGAGCTTTGTGTGTTATCCACTACCTGTGTGTTTATCTCATGAAAACACTCCTTCTACTGGACACATATATCTGTGGCCAGGCAGGAAGATAACTTTTCATTTGGATGTATAATATTTGTTAAGTTGGAAGCATAGCTCCCAGCCCCCAGGCCTGAGAGTTGTATTGGTCTGGACTCCAAATCCCAGGATGTCATGTCCTGACCCATCCCTCAGGGTATTTAAATGAAATACCTCCCAAAAGAGGAATACCTGGTCACTTTTCCTTCCTCCTGGTAGTTGGTTTCTTGGCCTCCAAGTTCCCCCTTGAGGCCACCCGAGAGCGCAGGAATCCCATTAAACCTGGATATTTCTTAATTTTGCTTGTTTTGATTTGGTTTGATTGGGAATTTGCATCAGCAGAGAACTCCCATTAGGAAAAATTCCTAACAATTTTGATATATAGAATATATGCTGGGTGCCTTAAATCCTCCCACAGTCTAATTGGAGGAGATCAATGTCAATTTACCCTTGCTCTACTATTTAGCTTCACCTTGGTTTTATTGATACAAAATCTTTGTCTAGAAAATTAACTGTTTGTGCCTTTACCCCTAGAGATGCAGAAGAAAGCTATGGATCACTTAACCCATCCTGGAAAAAGTAATTTCTCCACTTGGGCATCAGTAGAAACAAATGCCTTCAGCTTAGCCCAAGACTGGAAGCCTCAGCCTCCGGATTTGATACTACATAGCCATAAATTTTCCCTTTGATATAGGCACTTTAGATATTTGGCAAAAATGTTAATATGGATCAAAGGCCATCTTTTTTCCTTCAGCAACTTACTCTGGTTGCCATGGTTACCACAACACTGTGTTCTCAGTCACTGTAGAAGCAGAAGAAAGTGCATAGAAAGTGCACAGTGCTCCACATTTCCTTCCCTTTTCCTACAATTATTCTATTACAAAATTTTATCTTATCTAGCCACACAAATGTATTTTAACATATAACCTCCCCTTCTTCCCATTTAGAAATCATAGCCCCTTCCTCTATTGACCCTTTTCAGTTCTTAAAATATGCCTGGGTATTTCACAAGTCATGCCTCCCTGAGCTAGTAAGTAAGATACAAGTGTCCTATTTGTGAGCCCTTATCTGTTTTCATAGACCTGAGAAATGCATGCTAGGTATCCTTGCTGTTGCCAGAGAACTGTTGATTGTGTCTGCATGTTCATATAAGCTGGCTACTTTTACAGCAGGACAGAACAATGAAAGGGACTTGTTGGGCTGATTGTTCCTTAGACCTAGATCATAGTTCCTACACTTATTGTAGCATCTCCTTTGGACTCTAAAAACCTTGGACACTAGAAACTCTAAAGAGTAGTATAAAACTCTGTAACTGCCTTACAACCTGGAACCCCAGAGCTGCTGAAGCTCCTTGTTTAAATAACAGAACAAGTTCAGCTGACAGGCTGACAGCATCAGACCGTGCTAAACAGACAATTCCTGCAGCTTTTCCTCCTGTGGCTGCACTAAAAATCCGCCTTTCTTTCTAAATGGATGAGGCTACCCTGCTTTTTTTTTCTTTCAAACTGAAAATACATGGTTACATACAGGAACTTCAGGTTAGCTCTTCTGAGACCAAATCCTGGAGACAGGATGCACTTTCTGGGATTTGTAAAATTTCCACTGGGTTTCTAGGTTCTGGGAAAACTGTAGAATAAATAAAGCTTATTCTCCTTGCATCCCTGTTCTCTGCATCTAATTATCTTCTCTCTCCCATGTCCAATCTTCCTGTTTCAGCTCCATCCCCCTGCTCCTTGCTCCTTCACTCTCAGTCCCAGCTTGCTCTGATCTTGGCTTCCTGCCCCTCTTCAGCACTTCCCCTGCCCTCCTGTTCCAGGTGTCCAGCAGGCTGGCCTGAAGAGCCTCCTCCTGCTGCTGCTGCTGCTTGCTTTTTAAGTTTGAACTCCACAGTGTTCATTCAACTCTAAAAATCTCTTATCCTAACACTAAGAACCTTCTTCTACAGTTATCTATTTCTCTTCTTATTAAACACTCTTACAAGTATAGATAAAGTATATCCACAAAATATCTGTACATTTTAACTGATTTTAAGATATCTGAGTTTACATGTCTTCTCTGTTATCTTGTCATTCCCCTAACAGTTTAAAATGCACTCTTCCATAAAGCAGCTGCTTTGGTCTCTTTACTGTGCGTGGTTTATCTCTTGATACATTATAAAGGATTCATAATTACCAATCTCCTTATAAATTGTATTTCTCATTGAGTGTCCTTATATATTGTATTTCTGATTAAGACCTTTCATTTATATTTTAAAATAACTTAAATAAAAATTATATTTTTCAGCTAAATTAGCAGAAATAAAACATAAAGTTCTTATTTTATAAGACAACTAACTTATAAACTATTAACAATAACTTTATTTAAATCCTAAAATATTAAGGATAATTAAGAAATACAATCTAATGACTAATTATCTGAACAACTAATTCAAAAACTGTTAAAAGTAAATTTACTTTTAACTGTATAGCCCACTAATTAAAAATTCACTTCAATTATAAGCTACTAATTAAAAATGCAGATTATTGACTAATCTTAAAAAATATTATTCCAATATACTTAAATAATTTTGAATTAATATATTCTTTTATATATTTGAACCTAAAAATATGAATATACTGTTTTTGATAGAAATAATTTCTTACTTAGCCTTCTGCCATTTAAAATGTTTAAACTTCTCATAAATTAACAAAACCATGGCCTTTTCTAATCTCTACTAGGGCTCTATTTTAATTATGTATACTTTAAAGTCACTTTCTTTTATATGTTAAAAAGACAGGATCAATTCTGCAAGATACTCCTTGCCAAGCATAATCTCAAAACCTAAATTTAACATCTACAATCACCGTCCCTTGTAAAGATATGGCTGGATACAACAAACACCCTTCCCCAGGCTTCAGATGCTTTTTCAGTTTTCTCATTAGGTAAAAGTCAAGTCACAGGCCTCACTTCCTTAGGTTGATGCTAATAAAAAAAGAATTTGTCTTTCTACCTTATTCCAAATAATAATAACCTGAAATATCTGACATTTTTGCCACTTAAGAAAGGTTCTTATAAGCTGCAAGAGATCAATTTAGATCCACCAACATCATCACAGGTCAAAATAAACTCAGGTACGCCTTACTTGTCTGGAGTTTGCTTTCCTACCTTTTTTGGGAGGGGGAAATCTTTCCTACTCCCTCTTTCCTGGGCTTGAAATGCCCTTCTTTCATCTGCCAAAACCATGCACCTAAAAATTCCAAGTTCGCACCTAAGAGAAAAAGTTTCCTCTCTAAAATTCCTTAACTACATGTTTTGCCCTTAATATTTGCCCTTAATATTTATTTATTCCACCAGATTTATAAACATTTTAAAGTGTTACACATTGCTCATCCTCTGGCCATGGCTGCTGTCTCCACCCTCCAGTTCTCACAGCAGGGGGCGCTGTTGCATTTCGCGGACACAGCTCCGAATCTACCTTCACAAAGCATAGAACACCCCGCTTTTCCCAGGTTTTCACTGTATTCCAGCCTCAAGATCTGCAGTTTAGCCCTCATATCAGCAGAAAGAAATGATTAGCCATTTCTACCTCCCTTTGTCACTTACCCCTACTTCTATGTTGAACTCTATAGCCCAGGGGCTGGACTGCCTTTAAAAATGGTCTACTACTGATTGTATAAATTCAGCTTATGACCCTTTAATGTATGTATTATCAGACATTATAATGGAAATTGTTCTGATATGAAAATCTTGCCATGTATATTTTAAGATAAGTTGGCACTGCCCTCTCACAGCTAATATTGTTTATTATTGCTTGATTAAAAATTTCCCTTAGTAGACAACCTTCAACGAAAGCCTTGGTTCTAAAGATACTCACAGATAATTCAGGTAAACTCTTTTTAAATAATGCTTCATCAATATACAAATTAATTATACTCAATACTTACAGATAAAAGTAACATTCTAAACTAGCAATCATTTTTTGATAACTCAAAACTACAACTTTTTGGCATACTTAACCACATCATGTCAAACTATTTTAGATTTTTATATTACCCCTCTGTCTTATTGTAGATCAGAGATATTCTGAAATCATATGCAACTCACCTACATAATGGTTAAACTAGTTCTCAGTTTGTTGTCAATATAGATTATTAATTATCAATTTCAAATTCATTATCATTCTTCCAGTCATCTTCAGAATTTTAATTACCCACATTACTGGCTGCCCTAAAGAGATTTACATGCATCTTTTTAAATAAGAAAGGGACAGGTGTCAAGGACTTTGAGAGATACAGCAGGTTCAACTCAAGAGTGTTAACCAGTGTGTGATGGGAGCATATCAAAGACATATTTTGAGTCTGAATAAAGGTTTAGGGACTGTCCCTTTGCTAACTGAAAGACTAAGAGCCATTATTTTGTCCTATTGGGCTGTGGTTCAGGCTGGAATGGCCTGCTAAAATGTATGAAAGGGCTTGGAATGGGTTAAGAAGTGGTTACTGGGAGGGACCAGGTGCTGCTTCATGTAGATCATGAGCAAAAAGGGAAAAAGAGGAGATCCAAGATCATAAGCCATTCATCCCAACTTCTCTGGAGCAGTCCCCAGCAGCCAGTCACCAGGTGAAAGATGTGGGCAGGCTACATCACCAAACCTGACACCACTGAACTCTGTTATCTCTATGACCTACTCCATCACCCAATCCCAACGAACACCAACACTCTCCCCGTGTCCAACCATCCACTGCAACATCAACACCCCTGCACAAGCACCACCTACTCCAGATGGAAATACAACAGTCCCTAAAAGCACCAGCACGACCTATACTGGTTGAAAGAACAGCAGTCCCCACATACCAGATGGAAGGACAGCAGTCCTTATGGGCAACAGCACCACCTATACCAGTTGGAAGAACAGACCCCATAGGCACAAGTAAAACCCACACAAGCCAGAAAAACTGGAGGATATACTGCATTTAGGCACCCAAAACCCAACAAACCTCAGTTGAGACAACCCTACTGGACCAGAGGACCAATGAGCAACCAGAACCCTTGGTCATTCATGGCAAAAAGCAACAAAGGAAACAGACAGTGAAGGAAAAAAAGACCCATACAACAGACACAACAAGAATCAACACCTGTACCTATAATTATCCAAAGATAATTGGTAAACAGCAGTGTAAGAATACAAGCAACAACATAAAGGGCAATAGGTCACCACAAGAACCCAGTGATTCTCCAACAGCAAGACTGATGAAGCAGAAGAAAATTTCATGAAGATGAGAGGGGCATTTAAAGAGGAAATAAAAAATTCTCTTAAAGATATCAAGGAAAAGAAAAACAAAAATTGGAAGAAATCAATAAATTCCTTAATGAAATCTAAGGAGGAAAGAAAAGAACACTAAATGAGTGAAGGAAACAGTTAAAAACTAGAAAGTTGAAATAGAGGCAATAGAAAAAACACAAACTGAGGGAATTCCGGAAATAGAAAATTGGGGTAAGCGAACAGGAACTACAGAGGCAAGTATCACTAACAGAATACAAGAAATGGAAGAGAAAATCTCAGGTTTTGAAAATACGATGTTGGAAATAGAGTCATCGGTCAAAGAAAATCTTAAATCAAAGAAATTCTTACTACAAATCATCCAAGAAATCTGGGACACCATGAAAAGTTCAAACCTAAGAATGATAGGGGTAGAAGAAGAAGACGAATTCCCACTCAAAGGCACAGAAATTATACTCAACAAACGTATAGGAGAAAACTTTCCAAAAATAGAGAATGATATGCCTATGAATAAACAAGAAATTTATATAATACCAAATAGAATGGGCTAAAGGAAAAAAAAAAGAAAACCCTTTACTACATAATAACCAAACCTTTAACATACATAAAAAAGAAAGAATATTAAGAACAGCAAAGGAAAATTCCAGGTACCATGTAAAGATAGACCTAGAAGAATTATATCCAATTTGTCTAGAGACTCTAAAATCCAAAAGGTCTTGGACAGACATTTTGAAGAAACTAAGAGACCACAAATGCTAGCCCAGAATACTATACCCATCAAAACTTTCAATCGCCATAGCTGGAGAAAACAAGATATTCCATGACAAAACCAAAATTTATCCTGAAATCCAGTCCTTCAAAAAGTACTGGAAGGAAAACTCAACCCCAAGAAAAGGTAGTTACACCCACAAAAACACAGGCAATAGATCATCTCGCAACAGTAAAACCTAAAGAAGGGAAACACATATACAAACACTACCACCAAAACGAAAAAATAGCAGGAATTAACAATCCCTGGTCATTAATATCTGCTAATATCGATGGACTTAATTGTTTACAAAAAGACACAAGCTAACAGAATAAACATGAAAATAGGATCCATCCTGTTGCTGCATACAAAAAATGTTGGGTAATTAGGTCAGTACAATAAATAACCAAGCCAGCTGAAGAAGAACAGGTATTTTTTAATGGTTATAAAGGGGAAACTCACGCTACAAGACTGGGAAGTCAGACATCCTATCCATTAAGCAGGCACCGCATGGAGAGAGTGGGCACCTGTGTCTTCCCGGTTTTGCTATCTGGACCCCAGTTGGCCACACCCTAACTAGATGTGATTGGTTGATAGTTTCCCTATCATCTCCCCCTTTTGTCTAAACAAGATTGATCCAAACCCAACACAGCTATATACAATAGATATAAGCAGATACCAAATATAAAATTACAAACAATAAATAATATTAAGCAAGGACCACATAACAAAAGTTTTACTAAACATTCTATTTCAAGGGGTCTATTGCGTTGAAATTAAGCTTGGCTAAATTGTGAGGAAGGTAACTAAAATTATCTAATCTTCAACTTCATCAAAGATCTGAGAAGGGAAACAATATTACTTGAGTGGACAGGAAGTGCAATTGAGAAACTTCCAAAATGTGCAACAAATGACAGAGACAACTGACTACCTGGGCAATCACCCAGAGTCTCATTTGCAATTTGAAGCAAGCAACTTTGGCTAAGGCCTAAAGTAACTGACATACCAATTTTAAAGGCAAGAAACTTTTCAAAACTATCTTAACCTGTCTTGGCAGGATATGATAGTTCTGTTTTATCCATTTACGGATACTCTGTATCTCTGTCAGTGGTTAAGGTATGGGCATTTCTTTGCCCAGAGGCCAGTTCTGCCAAGAAGAAAGGCTCCAAATGGAGTGTCTCTGGTGCTCAACATTCTCTTGGGAATAGATTGGTGTTGTCAGGAGTGATTGTTTCTCACTGCCACGGAACTCTAAGTTAGATTAAAGGCCATATTCTATAGCTCCCTGAAGAGGTTGAAGATTATCTATCTATACTGAATATAATCTCTATGTATCTAAAGAACCTGATTAGTCTAATTATGAATATGACAAACATAGATGACTATTGATCTATAATTCTCAATACCTATCTAACTTAAAGACTAAGACAATAAACAACTGTGCAATAAATGAGGACAATGACCTTCAAATGTAAACAGTGTATAAGTATCTTTATCAGAGGTAGTAATGTACACTGTGGTATGATAAATATATATATCAATACATAAACAATGTTTTAAACACAGTAGAAGCATACATGCATATGATATTCAATATAATTTAACTGTGTATCAATATACAAAAACCTATACCAATATAATTGTCTAAAAACAATAACTCACAAATACCAATCTATTATCCTATCATCAAATTATCCCTCTTTTTTGTTAAAAAGATCCCTGAGCCTATAAAATTCCTCCCCCATCCCTCAACCGTATACCAATTATAATCAACCCCTAAATGATGTCCCTAAGCCTGAGGGCAAACTTTGCTGGGAGAGGGGACATCATCCTCTAAAGTTGCTTTCAGCTATAATGGGAGTGATGTTCTTTCTAGGGAATCCTATTAAAATAAATGATGATTAAATTACCAGATTAATATTTGGCCTGGTAAAATTGCAAATAGTCTCTGAGTATTTTGCAGAGGTCTGGTCAGAATGTTGTAAAAGAAGAACACCATTTCAGCTAACCAAGTTGGAACCGTCCTGTGCAAACAAGTCTTTTAGTAGGACTGTCAGCATCATGACATCATATTAACTAGGTGGAGTTGTTGTTGTGGGGCCCCATCTTCTTTCTGGAAACTTCAAAGTTTACTGCAGGGAAATTTATTGTTTATTATGGAAAACTTAAGCATAATTTATGTAGACATACATATATATTCAATGAAATGTATAATAAAGGCAAAAATAGATATGAAGAAAGGCAAAGAAATTTTATAAATTATTTTTCCCTTCTGTCCCATATCATGGCTCTTGACATGAGACAGAAATTCTGGGTTTTTCTCTTAACAACAGGCTTGGAATTAGAGAGGGACTGAGCCAGAGTCCAATTCCAAAACCAGCTTCATGTATTTATAAATATAAGTACATTCATGTGTATTTAAAAGTATGTTATGAATATTTTAACTTATGCAACCTATTCGATTTTTTTTGCTGATCCTGATTGGTTTGCAAATTGTTTACATTTGTCAGTATTCAAACATCCAGGGTCCCTTGAATTTTTGAAGATGAGTGTTTTCCTGCCGAGATAAGAACAGAACCCTGACCCCATCCTGTGTGTTTCTCTTACCACCTGTATGATTATCATCATTGTGGATGAGCTGTCATTTATCCTTTCCAAGAGGTTCCTCCTCCTCAAACCGAACCTTTATTAATTTTGATGGTATCCACAATTTTTCTTCTCCTGTGGAAACAGTAGTAAAACCCCTTCCCCAATGCAGCACATCCCCTGGCATCCACTGAGAGGTCAGCACATCCTTGAAATAAACTGGTTGGTTTAATTCAGCAGACTTTTCCATTATCCAATGACTTTCTGCTGCTGTTATCCCTTTCTCATTAGCATTAAGAAAATTTAAGGTTAATAAAGCATTGTGTATTCTATTTCTGGGGGAATTTTCCACCCCTTTCTGTTTCTTTAACATATCCTTTATAGTTTGATTTGATCTTTCCATAACTACTTGACCTGTAGGATTGTGTGGTATACTGTAACATGTTTAATATTATAATAAGCAAAAAACCATTTCATTTTCCTAGAGACATAAGCTGCACCATTATCCATCTTTATTTGTGCAGGTATACCCATGATGGCCATGGCTTCTAATAAATGTGTGATTACTGAATCAGCTTTTTCTGAGCTTAAAGCAGTTGCCCACTGAAAACCTGAATAAAAATGGTAAGGTGTACATATTTTAATTTGCCAAATTCTGCAAAGTGGAACACATCCATCTGCCAAATTTCATTCCTTTGAGTATCCTTTGGGTTAGTCCCTGCAAGTAGTGGTGTTTGGTTATAGAAAGTGCAAGTAGGGCATCTCTTTATAATCTCCTTAACTTGTTGCCACTTTATAGAAAATTCTTTCTTCAAACCTTTGCTACTGACATGGTGTTTTTTATGAAATTCAGAGGCCAGCAGCACACTTCCAGTCAATAATTGATCAATTTATGCATTACCTTGTGCTAGAGGACCTGGCAGACATGTATGGGATCGGATGTGTGTTATGTACATAGGGCAAAGCCTATTCCTGATCATGTCTTGTACCTGGATAAACAATGAAATCAGTTCTGTATCATCTGGTATAAATTCAGTGGTTTCAATATGCAAGATAACTCTTTCTGCATATTGTGAGTCAGTAACTATATTAAGAGATTCTTTAAAATCCCTTAGCACCATAAGAATTGCATATAATTCTGCCTTCTGAACAGAATTATAAGTGCTTTGTTCCACTTTATTCAGTTCGTCCAATTTGTAACCTGCCTTCCCTGATTTATTAGCATTAGTATAAATTGTACAGGTTCCAATTATCGGAGCATCATGTACAATTCGAGGAAGAATCCAAGATATTCTCTTTATAAGGTTAAGCCTATCGATTTTGGGATAGTTGCTATTAATTTCTCCCAAAAAATTAGCACAAGCTCTTTGCTTTGGTTCATTGTCTTCCCATAACTTTCTTATCTCATCACTAGTGAAAGGCACTATAATTTCTGCTGGGTCTATGCCTACGAGTTGACGAAATCTCTATTTCCCTTTTATAATTAATCCAGAGACCTTTTCCACATAAGTTTTTAATTTTTTACTTAGTTTATGTGGTAAAAAGATCCATTCTAAGATAATATCACCTCTCGCATTAAAATTCCTATAGGAGAAATTCTGGAAGGCAATATGACAGGAATACAACTAAGCTCTGGATTCACCCTATCCACATGTCCCTCCTGTAATTTTTCCTTGACCATTGTCAGTTCCTTTTCTGCTTCAGTTGTTAATTCTCTGTGACTATTCAAGTCTTTATCACCATCTAAGGTTTTGTTTAAATGAATTATTAGATCAGGTGTTATCCCAAGAGCTGGTCATAGGCTGGAGATGTCTCCTAACAACCTTTGAAAGTCATTAAGAGTATGTAACTGACCTCTTCTAATTTGTGCTTTTTGTGTCTTAATTTTTTGTAAACCTATTTTATAACCTAGATAATTGACAGAATCCCCTCTCTGTATTTTTTCAGGAGCAATCTGCAATCCCTATTTAGGTAAAACTATCGTTACTTCTTCAAACAGTCTTTCTAAGGTATCTATGTTTGAATCAGATAGCAAAATATCATCCATGTAATGGTAAATTATAGACTTAGGAAATCGTTTACGTATTATTTCCAGTGGTTGACTTACAAAATATTGACACAGGGTGGGGTTATTGAGCATCCCTGTGGGAGGACAGTCCACTGGTGCCTCCTAGTAGGCTGAGAATTATTATAAGTAGGCACTGTGAAGGCAAACTTTTCTCTATCTTTTTCTTGTAAAAGTATAGTGAAGAAACAATCCTTTAAATCAATAAATATGAGAGGCCATCCCTTTGGTACCAGAGAGGGCAGAGGAATTCCAGATAGCAGAGGGCCCATAGGTTGAATAGCCTTGTTGATAGCTCTAAGATCTGTCACCATTCTCCATTTTCCAGATTTTTTTCTTAACTACAAATACAATTACAATTACAAATACAGGAGAATTCCAAGAGCAGGTAGATTCTTCTATATGTTGAGCATCTAATTGCCCTTGTACCAGCTGTTCTAAAGCCTGCAATTTTTCCTCAGCCAAAGGCCATTGCTTGACCCATATTGACTTCTCAGTCAACCATTTTAAAGGCAGGGCTGTTGTTACATCTGAAGTGTTATCAATTGCTTTGTGTTCTTGTACAGCCCGAATGGCCAGTGTTCATCGTCTGTAATATCTTCTAATATTTTCCTCAGAAATAATAAGCTTTAGGGGCAGCAGGAATGTTAATGTGGGTATTCCATTGCTGCAATAGGTCACGACCCCATAAATTCACTGCAATATTGGCTACATATGGCCTTAGTATTCCTATTTGACCTTCTGGCCCTATGCATTCAACCCATCTTGTGCTTTGTCTTACCCGAGATAGGGTTCCAATTCCCATGAACTGAACATCTACCTCCTGAAGAGGCCAATTCGGATGCCAAGATTTTGGAGTAATGATACTTACATCCACACCCGTGTATAATAAGCCTTCAATAAAAATGCCAGTTATACACACTCTTAGCTTTGGTCTTTGTTCATTTATAGAAGTCTGCCAGAATATACGTTTCCTCTGTCCCACCAGATTTCTTGACTCATTCTCCACATTTATCTCATCATTCAGAACATTATTGCTTTTGACAGCAGGCTTGGGACCTTCTAATTTTCCTGACGAGACACATTCTTCACAGTACTGGGAATGACTGGACCATATTCATCATGGGACCCTATGAGAGGCCCCCCCATGGCATTTCCCAATGGTATCGGGTTGCCTTGTCTATCTCTTCTTGACCTACATTCATTCATCCAATGTTGGTCTTTGCCACACCTCCTACATAAACCTGAAGGCTGAGTCCTCCTGTTCCTGTTATTTCCAGAAGAGGCATTATTCCTGGAAATCTGTTGTATACAATCCCTTCTCATATGTCCCATTTTACCACAATTAAAACATTTGGTATTTTGATGTCTTCTCTTACCATTGGAAATTGCTTCTCCTACCCACTCTTCAGTACCATAATCGAATGTTTCGACATTCATTGTATGAAAGATCCATTCATCCAAGGGTGCTAATCTGATCTTTAAGGGCCCCAGGATCCTTTTGCACTCTATGTTGGCATTCTCATAAGCTAAAGATTCAATTATTATACGTCTAGCTTCTGAGTCAGTTATCCCTATTTGTACAGTCCTAGTTAGTCTTTGCAAAAAGTCACTAAAGGTTTCTCTCTGACCCTGTTTAACCCTAAGATATGATTCCACTCTCTGTCCTAGTTCCTGAACACTATTCCAAGGCTTTAAAGCTGCTGTACCACATATGGACAGGGTGTGGTCATCATAAAGGGCTTGGTCCTGAGGATCAGAGTAAAGTCCATCACCTAGAATTTGATCTAGGGTCATCTCAGTTCCTTTCATTCTTTCCTGTTGCTCTAAAATTCTTGCTTCATCTTTAAAAAGGCATCTCCAGTGCAATTGTGGCCCACTTTCTAGGACAGCTGAGATTAACTGAGCCCAATCATGAGGTGTGGCTTTGTTACTGAAGGCCCAGTTTTTGACCATCACTCTAACAAAGGATGAATGTAGTCCATAAGTCACAATTGCTTGTTTAATTTCTTTCAAATCACTCATATGTATGGGCTCCCATGTATATTCCTTGATAACCTTAGGGTGTTTGGAGCCGGCTACCTTTTCTGATGTTATTACTGGGTAAGCAGTTAGAACTCTGGGGAAGCTATCCTGGAGAGTTTTACACACTGACAAAGTTAAATTTTGCCTTCTTACCTTTTGCTCCTGGTCATCAAAGTCAATAATTTCCTCAAACTTTTCAAATCTGTTTACCATTGCCTTCTGCAAGGTCTGGATCTCCTCTCCAGTATTCTGCTGTAATGCCCTCATTGAGGATTCTAAGGTATGATGTCTGTCCATTAGAGATAATATCTCATCCTTGGACATAATCTTCATGGCGTGTATAGTACCTTCTTGGAGAGACATTCTATCAGTCAATCTGTCATTCCCCTTTGACAGAGTCTGATTAATACATTCAACAGTGTGAATCCTCTCAAATAATGTTTCAGCACCCACTGTCATGGACTGGGTCTTATGTGCCAAATCAGCTGTTTCCTTCTCCAGTGTGCTGAATCTCTCCTTAAATGAATTACTATTAGACTGAACCTTTTCCAAAAATAGCTCATTTGACTGAGTCATATTAAGCAAAGTCCTGGTATCCTTCTTGAGATCTGCAAACTCTTTCTTGAAGAGTTTTGCATCTTTCTGCATTGTGTGAAAGAGCACCTCAGCCGACTGAAAATTGTTAGTTAAGATGGTCGTGTCCTTACTTAGATTTTCAACTTCTTTTCTAAGAAGCCTGGATTCAGTCTGTAAAGACTTCATCATTTTTCTATTGTCAAACCATATTTTTATAAAAAAAACTACAGAATAAAAGAAAAAAGGTGAATCCTAGAAATAGCCATGTAGGAAGGACTTCATATGTGTCTTGAAAGACCTCACACATGGTGTAAGTGAAAAAGCTATGGAAACCCTGGAGGGTTAAATTGTCTGACATATTGCCCTTTTTAAAATTCAAAGTAATAAATCTTACCTGTGGTTCAGTCAGCTGGAGTAGGTGCAATAACTGTTGCTGGCCAGTAGGTGATGGGTTGCACCTGAATCTACATGCTTGGTTTTAGATGGCTGAATTTAAAGGAAATACTGAAAAACACTCAAAGAAAAAAGTTATTATTATTATTATTTAATCACATACCGTGTGGTATGCAAATGTCCTTGGATGTTCAATAGGTGTGGTGCAGTGGCTTTGCCTGGATCCAAAGCCTGCAGCACCAGCACGGATGAGAAGCTGAGCAGGGAGTGAGCTGCTATGAGGCTCACACAGCGGCTCCGGTGGTGGCTGTGGTGGCAGCAGCTGAGGGAGCGTTGGAGGCAGCGGTGGTGGCTCACTGCCTTCTCAGAGCAGCCACAGCAGCTGAGGGACCCGTGGCCCCAGACACAGCGCCTGGGCCAGGCAGGGCAGAGCGGCATGGGGAAGGGCAGAGGGGAGCATGCAGAGATGTGGCTATGGGGCTTGGAGTTGGGTGCATGACAACCAGTCTACGCCCAAATGAATGTGGCGCAGAGCTGGGCTGGATGCCTGCGCTGAGTGGTGAGGGCTCAGGCTGTAGCCGGGAGGGAACTGGGACAGTCTATGCCCAAATGAATGCAGCGTGGCCACTGCTGGTGGCAGCTAGCCAGGCTGCAAGAGGCTCTAAAAGCCCCACCAATGGGCACCAGGTGTTGGGTAATTAGGTCAGTACGATAAATAACCAAGCCAGCTCAAGAAGAATGGGTATTTTTTTAATGGTTAAAAAGGGGAAACTCACCCTACAAGAGTGGGAGGTCCGACATCCTATCCGTCCCGTGGGCACCGCATGGAGAGAGCGGGCACCTGTGTCTTCCCGGTTTTGGTATCTGGACCCCAGGTGGCCACACCCTAACTAGATGTAATTGGTTGATAGTTTCCCCATCAAAGAAACATGACTTAACATCAAAGATAGACATTACCTCAGAGTAAAGGGTTGGGAAAAGATTTTCCTATCAAATGGCCCCAAGAAACAAGCTTGTATAGCTATTCTAATATCTAACATACTAAAGTTCAAACTGAAATTAATCAAAAGAGGTAAAGAAGGACATCATATTCATAATAAAGAAAAGATCCATTAAGATGAAGTCTTAATTCTGAACATTTATGTCCCAAATAAAATCGCATCCAAATTTGTAAAAGTAACATTACTAAAGTTTAAATAATACTTTAAAGATGTCAACACTCCATTCTCACTAATGAACACATTTCCCAGACAGAAACGTAACAGAGAAATAAGAGAGGTAACAGACATTATGACTTAGATGAACTGAACAGATATCTATAGAATATTTCACCAAAACACAAAAGTATACCTTCTTCTTAGTACCTCATGGAACCTTTTATAAAATTTACCACACACTCAGACACAAAGCAAATATCAACAGATACAAACAACAACAACAAAATATATATCTTATCACATCACCATGGGATAAAATTAGAATTCAACAAAAATGCAAGCTGCCAAAAGCCTATCAACTCATGGAAACTGAACAACTCTTAACTAAATTACCACAGGGTCAAGGAAGAAATAGAGAAATTAAAGAATTCTTAGAATTCAATGAAGATTAATTCATATCATACCAAAATTTGTGGGACATGATGAAAGCAGTGCTAAGAGGAAAATTCATAGAACTAAGTGCCTACATAAAGAATTTGGAGAAATCTCACATTAGTGGCTTAACAGCATGCCTGAAAGTTTCAGAACAAAAAGAAGCAGACTCATCTAGGAGGAGTAGATGGCAGGAAAATTATCAAACACAGGAATGAAAACAATAAAATAGAAACAAAGAGAATAATACAAAGAATCAATGAAACAAAGAGTTGATTCTTTGAGAAAAATGATCAGGATAGACATACCCTATCCCAACTATCTAAAAGGCAGAGAGAGAATATCCAACTCAACAAAATCAGAAAGGAAAAGGAGGAATATTACAACAGACACTAAGGAATTCCAGAGAATCATCAGGTCGTACTTCAAAGACTGCACTCCATATAATTGGAAAAGCTAAAAAGAAATGGACAATTTTCTTGCTGGGTACCACATATCATAATTAGGTCAATATAAGATACACAATTTAAATAGACCTATTACCATTAAGGAAAAGGAAGCATTTACTAAAAGCCTTCCAAACAAAAAATCCAAACAACAACAACAAAATGAATCCCTGTGCCAGTTGGTTTCAGAGCAGAATTTCGAAGGAGACCTAATACCAATACTCCACAAATTGTTTCACACAATCGAAACAGAAGGAACATTGCCAAATTCTCTCTATGAGGCTACAGTTACCCTGATAACCAAATCACACAATGATGCAACATAGAAAGATAATTAGAGATCAGTCTTCTTCATGAACATTGATGCAAAAATATTAAATAAAATACTGAGGCTAAACTAAATCCAAGAACACATAAACAGTCATCAAACATGACCAAGTAGGCTTCATCCAAGTGATGCAGGGATGGTTCAACATAAGAAAATCTGTCAATGGAATTCACCATATAAATAAACTGAAAGGAAAAGGCTACATGATATCTCATTAGATGCTGAATAAACCTCTAACAAAATTCAACACACCTTCATGATAAAGGTTTTAGAGAGATCATTGATACAAGGAACTCAACTAAACATAATGAAAGCAATATACAGCAAGCCATCAGCCAACATCAAATTAAATGGAGAGAAACTCAAAACAATTCCACTAAGACCAGGAACAAGGCTGTTCACTGTCTTCATATCTATTCAATATAGTACTTGAAGTTCTACTTAGAGTAATAAGACAGCAAAAGGTAATCAAGCAGGTACAAATTGGAAAGCATAAAGTCAGACATTTTCTATTTGCATATGATATGATAGTATACATAAGTGACACTAAGAGTTCTACAGAGAACTCCTAGAGCTGATAAACAACTTCAGTAATGTATTAGAATACAAGATTAATTTAAAAACTGAGGAGCTCTCATATATACAAATAATGAATGGACTGAGAAAGAAATCAGAGAAAGAAGATCTTTTATAACAGCCACAGATAATATAAAATATCTTGGGACAACTCTAACCAAACAAGTGAAAGAACTTTAAGTCTTTAAAGAAAATGGAAAGATCTCCCATGTTCATGGATAGGTAGGATTAACATAGTAAAAATGGCAATTTTATCAAAAGCAATCTACTGATTCATTGCAATTTCCATCAAATTCATAAAACAATTCTTCACAGACCTCAGAAGAACAATATTCAATTTCATGTGGAAAAACAAGAACCCAGCACATCTGAAACAATACTTTACAATAAAGGAACTTTCAAAGGCATCACCATCCCTAACTTCAAGCTCTACTATAGAGCTATAGTAATAAAAACAGTTTGGTATTGGCATAAAAAGCAGACATGTGGTTTAATGAAATTGAATTGAAGACCCTGACATAAATCCACACACTTATGAACATCTGGTTTTTGACAAATAATCCAAAATCATACAATGGAAAAAAAGAGAACATCTTCAATAAACAGTACTGGCTTAACTGGATGTCAACATGCAGAAGAATGCAAATAGATCCATATCTATTACCCTGCACAGAACTCAAGTCCAAGTGGATCAAAGACCTCAATATTAATCCAGTTACACTGAACCTTATAGAAGAGAAACTGTGAAGTATCCTTGAATGCTTTGGCACAGAAGACTATTTCTTGAACACCAGTAGCAAAGACACTGAGATTGACAATTAGTAAATGGGACCTCCTGTGTCAGAGCCTGCTCTGACAAAAATTAGCAGGAGGTACATGCAAGTGCCCAGAGATAAAGGAAATAGCAGATTGAGAGAAAAGGAGACAGAAACAGAGTATAGATCTGGGAGGACTGAGGATGATACCAACCTGTCCCAGGTTTGTTTCAGAGCCTGCTAATATACAAAAGCAGAACACCATTCTTTTGAGGTCTTTGAAGAATTTTGCTGGGATTTTGATGGACATTGCATTGAATTTATAGATTGATTTTGGTAAAATTGCCATTTTTATTATGTTAATTCTGCCTACCCACAAGCATGGGAGATCTTTCCACTTTCTTGTATTTTCTTCAATTCTTTTTCTTCAAAGATTTAAAGTTCTTGTCATACAAGTCTTCTACTTGTTTGATCAGAGTTACTCTGAGATATTTTATGCTATTCATGGCTATTGTGAAGCGTGTTGAGTCTGTTTTCACAGAGGATGAGACCCTGTGGATTCCTTCTACACCAATGTGGTTTGATAGACCACGCTCTCCTGAAAGGTCACTGTGAACACTTTCAAAAAATTATGTCAATTAACTGGTGACTGAGATGAACAGGATACACCATGAAAGACCTGATTGGCAGTGCCCCCATACAGCAGGAAGAAGTTTGGAAAGAAGTAACTATGCCCATATTCCCAAATATTGTTTCTAAATGTTCTTTAAATTTAAATTCAAAGGGGGAGATGATATAGATATGGATAACTTACATCGGTATAAATTTTGCTTTATTGATATAAATTTAAGGTCAATTTTGTTATATATATATTTCTGATATTGATTAAGGTATTGTGATTGTGTAGTTCATTTAAAAATGTAATGTATAATTAGGAAATATAGGTTGTTAATGGATAATCATTGGTATAGTCAAGTTGGTAGTCATGATAGTTAGATTTCCTAGATGTGCATAGATATATTTCAGATAGACATTCTTCATATCTTTCAAAGACTACAGAACATGGCATTTAATGTTTTAATAACTTAGGACTTTTCATGACAATGAGACATGTCTGCTCCTGGCACACCAGCTATTTCAAGAGGAAGATGGGCATCGAAGAGGCTCCTTATGGAGTTTGCAAGAAGCTCCTTATGGAATTGGGTAAGAAACTGCTCTTGCCTGAACTGTTACATAAACTGGACACAAAGAACCCACAGAGAGAGGACTGCTGAACGTGCCTAAAAGTGAAATGATCCTTCAGGGTTCCTGCTTCATAAAAGAGTCTGTGAGACATTCTGAAGGATACAAAAGAAAGTGACTAAACTGTCTTTAAATTTTCCTGCATCATGAAAAAGTCTACTGGATACTATGGGCCTGTAGGCTAAAGATGGATGCCCCAATGGTACAAAGGAACTTTGGGTGGCTGTACAGGCAGTAAGATGTCTCTGTCATTTCTAGAGTTTGGAAGTTGCTTATTTCTTGTTTACTTAGGTAATATTTTATCCTTCTGGAGTCTTTGGTGGAGGTGAAGAATGGATAGTTATAGTTATAGTTTTCCTTTGTCATGATAAAAGACAAAATAGGTGGTAACTGTAATTCTTGCTTGATAACTGTTTTGTTATATGTAACTTTACTATGTTAAAATGAAAGCCTTCCTTTTTTGTTTAAATAGAAAAAGGGGAAATGGTGTAGGAGGGTCCTTCTGTATTTGGGTTGCTTTTATTGGTTAATAAAGAATCTGCCTTGGCCTTCTGATAGGGCAGGACTTAGATACACAGGATAAAGAGAACAGAATGCTGGGAAGGGGACAGAGCCAGAGAGAGCTGCCCGCCATGAAGCCTGCCAGATCAGAGATGCTGAATCTTTCCCGGCAAGCCATGACTAGTGGCGACACACAGATTATTAGAAATGGGTTAAACAAATATGTGAGAGTTAGCCAATACGGGGCTGGAGATAATGGGCCAGACAGTATTTAAATGAATACAGTTTCTGTGTAATTATTTCAGGTACGCACCGGGAGCCGGGTGGAACAGAACAAGGGGCCCAGTACTGGGAACGCAGCCTGAGCCCCTCATTACAACACCAGCCTTTTTATCATCTGTGTACAGGAGGGCTACTAAGGTTTTTGAATTAATCTTGTATCCTGCTAAACATTACTGAAAGTGTTTATGAATTATAGAAGTTCCTTGGGAGAATTTTTGTGATCACTTATGTACACTATCATATCACCAGTGAGTTTGACTTCTTCTTTTCCAATTTGTATCCCCTTGATCTTCTTTTGGTGTCTTATTGTTCTCGCTAGGACCTCAAGAACTATATTGAATAGATACGGAGAGAGTGGACAACCTCGTCTTGTTCCTGATTTCAGTGGAATCACTGGGAGTTTCTCTCCATTTAGTTTGATGTTGGCTGTTGACTTGCTGTATATTGCCTTAATTATGTTTAGGTATGTTCTTTGTATCCCTGCTCTCTCCAAGACCTTTTTCATGAAGGGATGTTGTATTTTGTCAAAAGCTTTTTCGCATCTAATGAGATGATCATGTGGTATTTATTTTTAAGTTCGTTTATACGGTGGATTACATTGACACATTTTCATATAATAAATAAATGGGACCTACTGAAACTGAAAAGCTTCTGTGAAAGGACATGGTCAATAAGACAAAATGACAGCCTACAGAATGGGAAAAGATCTTCACTAACCCCACATCAGACAGAGGTCTGATCTCCAAAATATAAAAAGGACTCAAGAAGTTGGACACCAAAAGAACACATAATCCAATAAAAAAAATGGAGAATAGACGTAAACACAAAAATATCAACAGAGGAATCTAAAATGACTGAAGGAGACTTTAAAGAAATGTTCAACATCCTTAGTAATCAGAGAAATGCAAATCAAAAGAACTCTGAGATTCCATCTATCACCTGTAAGAATGGCCAAGATCAAAACCACTGATGAAAACTTATGCTGGAGAGGTTGTGGGGAAAAGGGAACACTTCTGCATTGCTGGTGGGAATGGAAGCTGGTACAACCCCTTTGGATGTCAGTGTGGTGATTTCTCAGAAAATTAGGAAACAGCCTCAAGACCCAGTAATACCACTTTTGGGTATATATCCAAAGGATGCTCAATCATGCCACAAGGACATGTGCTCAACTATGTTCATAGCAGCTTTGTTTGTCATAGCCAGAACTGGAAACAACCTAATTGCCCCTCGACTGAAGAATGGAAAAGGAAAATGTGGTATATTTACACAATGGAGTACTACACAGCAGAAAAAATAAAGACATCTTGAATTTTGCAAGAAAATGGATGGAGCTAGAAAACATTATTTTGAGTGAGTTAACCCAGACACAGAAAGACAATTATCACATGTACTCACTCATAGGTGGTTTTTAATCATAAAGTAAAGAAACCCAGCCTACAAACCACGATCCCAGAGAATTTAGACAACAATGAGGACACTAAGAGAGACTTAAATAGTTCTAATCTACATGGGAAATAGAAAGTAGTAAAAGAAGAGATCTCCTGAGTAAATTGGGAGCATAGGGATCTTGGGGGAAGGTTGAAGGGGGTAGGGGAAAGGTAGGGAGGGGAGCAGAGAAAAATGTAGAGCTCAATAAAAAAAATCAATAAAAAAATTTTAAAAAGTTAAAGTAATAGAGAAGACTTTTACAATCAGGAGTCAGGACATGGGATTTCAGACACATTTTGCCTTCTTTTCCAGACCCCACAGTTGTCTGCAGAATAGAAGTCAGAAAATACTTCTGCTCCTGAAATGACAGCACAGCTGTTTTCTTTGTCTTTGCCAGTGAGTCATGATCTAAAGAGCAAATAACAGCTGCTCCTAGCATTTAGGAGTTTCTTTCAATTATCACATCAGGCATTATTTCTCTTTGGACTTTTAAGGATGCTGTAGATTACATAGTATTTAAGCATAGTAAACACACAGTAACAAATATTATAAACACATAGAAACATTAAAGACATAGCT
Organism: Ondatra zibethicus; assembly: GCA_004026605.1. NCBI lineage: Eukaryota > Metazoa > Chordata > Mammalia > Rodentia > Cricetidae > Ondatra > Ondatra zibethicus. The sequence goes on from PVIU01012202.1 coordinate 22,133, forward strand.
GATAGAAACTTTTCAGTTTCATCCTCACTGGAGAAGAAATCTTCCAGGAAGAACCTTCATAATGATATAAAAAAGGAGCAGGTTTGTGAAAACTCCTCGTTCTACTATTAACATGTCATGTGATCATGTGAAAAGCATCTGCATTTTGCTGAGTTTCAGTTTTCTTAAACATATAGTGTATTATCAGCTGATGTTTAGGGAAGCTATTGAGGTATGCATGAAAGCATGGCAACAGTTACACACAGTAGGTGTTCAGTAAATCTATTCAACATACAAAGTATACACAGTGGGTGAAAGTTTCTACACCCCACAAGCCTCTCCGCTGATGCAAAAATCCAATCAGATCAAATCAAACCAAACTATAAAAAGCCCAGGTTTAATGGGTAAAGCACCCTGCGATGATTTTGCCCACCCTTTCCCCAGAGAGGACACAGCAAGAGAGATCAAAAAAACCACATGTCTCTTTTCTGGGGGGAGGGGCACAGTTTGAATACCCTGTGGAAGTGATCTTGAGCATCTCTGGGGGATAAGTCATTATTCTGCAGGCTTTCTGAGATGTGGCAGGGTTTGGAAAGAGCTCAGGGAAGAGGTTTGTGGTGGAGCTTCCACGAGAATATTCCAGAATCTTTGACTATTTGAACGCCAGAGGCTGGGGTGAAGCTTCCACCAGAACATCCCAGAATCATTGGTTATATGGACGCTAGGGGCTGAGGTAGTGCTTCCACCAGAACATCTGAGCTAGTTTCAGGACAGCTAGGGCTGTTACACAGAGAAATCCTGTCTAGGAAAACAAACAAACAAAAAAATTAAAGTTGATCTGGAGAAACATTAGCTGGCTCTTCCATCTCTAATTAAATCATGATCACCTGTTTGCTCTCATTTAGTTTCAAATAGTTCCATGTGTTACCATTTTATGATTATTTCTAGATTTAATTTTTAGATCCAAGTACCGTATCATTCTTAGCAAAGTTTTCCTAGTTGCTTTCTGTTTTGCTTTATTCTGCTTCTAAGACTGGCTTTCCTGTGGCTTCAACTACTCACAGACTCCCCTGTGGTGGAGATGACTTGAGCTCCTGATGTCCTGTGTCCACTTCTCAGGTACTGGAGTTAGAGTGGTACCCCAGCATGAATTACTTAACTTCTACAGATGCATATTTATACCTGTTTTTGTTAGTTTTCTATTGTTTCTAAACATTTTTGGTATAAATGATAGTATGCTTTCAGTTACAGCTGAAAATTTTAAACCAGATGTGCTAAATATATACATAAATACACACACACACATAATTTTATTCTTGTTTTATGGTCCAAAGTTTCCTGTGTGTTCATTTCCACTTTGTCTTTTCTTCTTCTCTTCCTTCTTCTTTGCATTGTCTATGGTGGCCACATTGTATGATTCAGATTGCAAACAAATCCTGGTATTCTCAGGTATGTAGACCAGTTTTAGGATGCTGTCAATCATTAAGTAAATCAATTCGTTTTAAAATGTTATTGAGGAGAAACCAAAGAGAAAGAAAGGGAAGCAGAAAAAGTAGAAATGTTCCTAGGACAGTTCCCTTAGCCTTAAAGTCCATCTAAATCTATAGACATAACTCACTGCTGAGTAAAATTTTGCACACATATTTAAAAAAAACAGTTCCATCGATTAAGCATAAACAGATTTCCCCACCATTATTCTTTAGGCAAATACTTAAAACAGATATTTGCATGAAATTGATATCATCTTTGATGCTGTAGTCAACCTGAAATTATCTACAGTACATAGGAATATAGACATATTTCCTGTACAAATACCAAATTTTATAGAAGAGACTTGTACTTATATGCAGCAGTTCTGGAAACAGTCTTATGGACAGTCAGCAATGCTGTGTGGTCAGAGGTTACATACAATTGTCATGTGTGTAACATTCATGGAATAAAGCACACAGTGCTTTGGACTTGTGGACTGGGACCATGGTTTGTCAATTCCTGCCATGTAGGACATGCTCTGTTGAAAGAAAAGGAGGCAGAAGTAGACACCAGAGAAGATCCCATGTTACCAGAGATACTTCAAATATGATGAAACCAGAATTTACAAAAACCTGGAATTTCTCCTGAACAATAGTGTTGACACAGAGTGACAAAGGCCAGTAAGTAATCCTAATAAATAATGTGTTATTTCTTATTTCTGTCTTTTCTCAATCTTGGCACCCTTGAAAATCCATACTTCTTTTGTAAAATGGAGAAAACTTTATACAGTCCCCATTTTAATTGTTTTGACCAAAGTCTAGGAATAAGAACATTTCAAATTATTGCAATATAATGTAATATAATGTAACACAGTATAGTACTGGGACAATCTGTTTAACCTTAGTAAACCATAAATACCCTCATCTGTGAAATGTCTGACAATATCTATTTCACAAACTTAGAATTTATGAAATAATTCTTATAAATTCCAAAGCCAAGTGTCTGATACAGGGTACTGTTTAAAAAACTTTAATTTTCCTTCCTTCTTTCCTTTCTTTGCTTTCCCTGAAAGTACTTTTCATTTTGTTTTTTGTTTTATAATTTTGACTAATGGTTATTTGGATGACTTTAGAAATCTCTATTTCTTATCCCTAAGATATAAGAAACTGCATAGATCTTTTGTCCTGAAAGATGGGCTCTGTGACCTGTTGTGGCTCTTCTGTATGAAGTTAGATCGAATGGAGCAGTTATTAATTACTAAAGAGGCCCCATGAACATGGGTTGATTATGTGGAAATACCTGGTTTGGTATCCACAGAACGCTAAGGCATCTCCACTATTCCAGGCATTTCAATGGATTCCCCCTCAACATCTGAACTATGGACTGTCTTCTAAATCCCTTCCACTGGTTACCATTCATCCTGGTTTGATCTCCACAGCACACCGGGCATGCATGTTTCCCACATCACAGGCCTCTTCTCCCTCTGCATTTGCTGGTGCAGCTTCCTAGAAGGCTCATCTCTCCGATACTCAGCCTCAGTTTCTGATGTCTAGTGTTTAGGATTTGGCCCTCTCACTACCACCATGTCCTGGGTTCAATGCCTGATCAGGGAACCAATGCGGTAATTTAAAAAATAGTTCAAGAGAGAATGATCCCATGCAACAGGGCACACAAGGAATAGTTTTGTTTTTTTTTTTTAATTAGGGAAAAGGGAATAAGAAAAAGGGGGAGTGGAGAGGACAGGTATTTGGGACAGGATCAGTGGAAGAGAAGAGAGAGGGACAGAGAGAGAGATGCAGGAAGTAGGCAAGGCCCACATTTCAAAATGGAATATAGAGAAGGTACACAGGAGGTGTTCTTGGTGGCTGCAGCTAAGGACATATCCTGTCAGGTCCCCAAGGGCAGTCTTGTACACTGTGCTGTGAATTTCCCACAGTTTGAGGTGTTTACCTAATGTATGAAGGTTGTTTCATTTCTTTCACTCCAGAACCAGTATTTTCTCTTCAAACACTTTGCTGTGACTTATTCTACTACTTTTCCCTTCAGGTTTCCATTCAAGTGCCTGGCTTGTAGGATAATAATCACAATGAGGATAGACAAATTCCCCAGGCTCTTGATGTGGGGTCATGGAGAGTAGTGTTGAGGAAATCTCATTGTCTTTCTCATTCTTCACTTTCTTACATCCATTTCAACAAGTTGTTCCCCATCCTTTTGCTAGACTCAAATACAGGAAAAGAAAAGCTCACTTCTTCCTATCCTGCTGGCTCACTGGAATCCTCTCAGCAGTGTCAAATTCTCCACTTTTCCGACCCTGATGTGAAGATGATAATGCAGCAGATTTGATGACTCTGAGATGTTTTCCTGATTTTAGCTTTTGTAATTTAATAGTTCCTAATCCAAAATCCTAAAATGTTAATAATCATATAGTTTCTAAAATATAGGAATAATGTCCAATTGAAAATGTTGTAATGTTATTGATAATAGCAAGTTCAGTTAGGTCATAGAATGCAGTTTCATAATAACTTGACACATTTTCTACCTCAGTTTATGATCCCTTTCCGTATTCCCTCATCTTGTGTTATCCTTTGAGTATTACCTCAGTCTTCCATATTTCTTTCACTCAGATTGCTAACTTCTCTGGCACAGGAGAGTGCTGACTCCTGGGAGTGCAACTGCAATAGAGCTGAGTCAAAGTGTTGTTCCATACCAGGAACTGGAATGGGGTAGCTCTTACAGCAAGTCTGCCATGTTTCCAAAAATGTTTTTCTGATCATATATGTAAAAGGCTATTTATTCAGGGTCTTATAACTGAAGAGAAGCCCTGTTCATGTTTCATGAAGACTACTTGAATAAAGTGACAATGCATAAGCCTTTTCCCTCTGAAGTTGTAGTTACTGCAGGCAAGCTGTCCCATGCTGGTCAAGACTCACAGAACCGCTGCTTCAAAACAATACTTTTTAATTAGTGTGTTTATGTCTGTGTGTGAGAGAGTCAGTTATTTTGTCACAATACATATCAGAATTCAGAATTATCTTGATCTTGTCAGTAAAATAGGTGTAGAGACAGATGACAGAAAGACAAACAAAGAATGATTAAAAGAGATTACAATGTGGTGTTACACACAAACAATGTAATATTAAATCAAAGCAAGTCAAATGCTGAATGACTGTAAGTAATCCAGAGGTTTAGAGTTTGGCAATAGTAAAAGCAATATTGAGGGTCTCAATGAGAAAAAAAGACAAGTTTTTAACTAGAAGCCTATTTTGATAGCAAACTCTTCCAGGTTAATAATGGGAGTTGGAATATACAGAAAAACAGAGCAAAATGTAAGCAGTAGTACTTTATCCTGTGAAAACAAATGTGATAAAATAATAATTATATGCAAGAAGGTGAAAATATGATCCGGAAAGTGATACCTATGAGGTAAGATCTTATGCTTCCGGCTAAAAATACAAGGAAAGGGTGACATGAGCAGAATGGCTCACCAGGAAGCTAGGACACCTTCTTCTCCACAGAGGCATTGCTTTAGGCATTGCCATACAGCCCACAGCACCTCTGGGGGAAGTCTGGAGACTATCTGGGAAGTGGCAACCACAGTCCATTTTAAAACCAAGGAGATACATTAGAGAGAAGGGGGTGGGCAACTGCAGCTGTCTCCCGCCTAATCCTAGACATTAAATAGAAATCTACCACACTGTTGAGAGCCAGACCTATCCAAGGCTCTCTCAGAAGCCCCAATGAAAGGACAAAAGGAAAATAATTAATTGTCCTTGCCCAGGGGTGAACTTGGCAAGGCCAGTCTACAGTTGGGGCAAACCCCTGAAAGAACTTAACATTTTGGTCCTAGGACTGTAGATTTTCTTTCCTCATAAAAGGGGCAGTTATCAGTCCCATGGCCACTGTGTGTTCTGTCATGCACGTTAGATGCTCCATGATCCCTTTATGCACGACTGCTTGGTTAGCTTCCTGCTGACTTCTTCCCATTGTGTGATAGCTTTTTCTGACTCTGTCCCATTTCTCCCCAGAAAATAGTGCATAAGATGCTGTATTTTTTTAATAAACTTGACTGACATAAGACATAGCTTCTACAAGACATCTTAATCTCACCTGTTCTATCTTCTTTATTTTTGATGCCCTGGACCTTCAATCCCAGGACCTGTAACTGAAGAATGACTACCTGGTAGTCATGGTCATGACAAATAGGCCCCTCTTTTCAAAGAAACAAATCAAACCTAATGGCATGAATAGAATGTTCAGGTTGGTTTCTGAATATCTGAGAACTGTTTCTGTCTTACCATATCTGGATTGCCTAAGGACACATTCCCAGTTTGGAGTCCACAGATAAGAGAGGAAGGCAGGATGTTTTATGTACAGTTCATTAGTAGGCACTACAATGAGGAGGCAAGAAACTAAATTTGAGAAATAAAGTAACCTCAAACTGATGAAAATTTATCATAGATGAAGAGCCCATGAAAAGATGGAGAGAGGAAGAACTGGTTTTTCAGATGCCATAATTATAGAAAAAAATTAAATAGCAAGTTATGGTTCAACAAGGAAAAGGAAAAGAATACAGAGACTAAAGCATCACATATGAATGAACTGCTTGGTAAATAATTTATTTCTGTTTTTTGCATGTGTGTATGATATGTGTTAATGCGAAAATGAGAGTTCACATATGTTTAGGTGCACAACATATGTGTGCACATGGTGATAAGAGTTTGATACCAAGTTTCTTGTTTGGTCATGCTTTATTTTATTGACTGAGTAGGGCCTCTTAATAAACCCAGAGTTCATTGATTTCATTATTCTAGTTAGCCAGTGCTGCAGGAGCTACTTCCACTCTTTCAGCTAATAGCCTTTAAGATACCAGCCCATTGGGGCATGGTCTCTTTAGTTTTAAAAAGCAGTGGTAGCCATGTGCTCGCTCTCTTGCTTCTGGCTTCTGGCTGTTAGACTTTGTTCCTGATCGTGCAGAGGGCTGTTGTCTGGGATGGTGATCTGTAAGTTTATTCCCTTTAAATAAATAACCATTTTATTAATCACAATTCCAGCTTGGCTTGGCACAAGGCCTCCTCAGCTGCCTCCCCACGTGGATTTAAACTCCACGTCTCCCAGGCTACACGGGCCCAGACAGTCTCTGCCTGCCTGATATGCTCTTTTCTGAGCGGTTTTTAAATCCCCCTTGCAGAGCAACGTGTAAGCAGCACAAGTCAAAGTGCAAGTAGTTGCCGAATGCTGCAACCACTCGGGATGACTCTTTGCCACATGGAGGCATACGCAGCTTCCGGGTTGCTGTTCTTTACCCCTGGATTCTGGGTTTCTGGTTCCGTGTATGGAATTGATTTAATTACATTTACTTGGTTGAGCAATTCATATTTCCCAGTTTTTAACAAATACTAAGGCAGACACTGAAACAGGACGTAGTTTCTGTCATCTTGGCATTGGTTCTTCATCACTCAGCAACAGCATCACCTGCTGGATAATAGGTAATATGGCAGTTTTCATTTCCATTGCAACTTTTACTGCTTTCATTACTAATACAATGGATTATATCATGCGAGGTTTATATGGCTATGGGTATACCTCAATTTATTGGTTACTAGATTTCAGTTTTCTTCTCCATATTCTATCATTAAGGAAGAATATGGCACTCCTAAGAACAATAAAATCTTTGTGGACTAATAATGAACGGCTAGATGAAAGGATTAAAATTATTGAAAATCAGAGGTTCTCTGAACAACTGGATATTATGATAGGCAAAATTGACTCCATATCCAAGGGTACTAGGAAGTTACCTGCGAGGATTCATACTGTTGAATTTGATGTTCAGAAGTTATCACAAAGTTTTGATAAAGTAAGAGACAGAATGTACCTCCAGGATGGCAATTTACACGATATCCAAGAAAAGCTCAAAGAGGACATGTTATCCTTGAAGGGAAACATAAAACCTTAAATTACAGGTACAGAATGGGGACCAAAAAATTGATACCTTAGTGAAATCACTAGAAATATATGCAGGTCAGGAGATTCAGGCTTTACAAGAGACAATGATAAAAAGATTTGAAATGATTGAGGAAACTATTGGAGCTGGTGAACAGAGTAAGAAGGCACAAGGACAGGATACAGCATCACCACTAGCTGTCAGAACTAGTTTATCCAGGGTTTTAGCATCATACCCTGTAATTTACTCTGACAAAGCATCAACTTCTAAAGGCTCAAAGGGAGCCAAAGAAGGTAGATGGATGCCAATAGGAATGAATGATCTAAAAGAAATTAAGCAAGCTGTCATTAATTATGGCTTGCACTCTGCATGTGTTAAGGAAATGATAAGGACTTGGGATTCTAATGTCAGAACTACGCCCCATGATTTCTCTCAGTTAGTGTCCACAGTATTGGATGATGGACCTTCCTTGATGTTTGGAGTTTATTTCAGAGAAGAATCCAAACATAAGGAAGAGCAAAATGTATGGAGGTTTCACAAGATCAAATTCTTGGTGTAGGAGCATATGCTGATCCACAGGTCCAAGCTCTTTACGACGAAGTATTTTCCCTATGCAACAAAACAGTTTTGAATGCTTGGGATAGGATACAAGAACCAGAAAAAGGTGTCAAATCATATACCAGGGTTAGACAGGGACAGAGAGAACCCTTTACTGACTTTTTGCAAATATTAATTAAGGCTCTGCAAATAGGAGTAACAGACCCAGAAGCTAGATGGATAATTCTTGAATCTCTGGCTTTTGAAAATGCAAACTTAGAATGCAAAAAGATAGTTGGGCCTTTAAGGTCTAGATCAGCATGTATGGATGAATGGATTCAGCATATGATGAATGTTGAGACATTTGGCTATAATGATGAATATTGGGTAGGAGAAATGATTTCCAAAGCAATGAGGAAACATCAAACTGCCAAATGTTTTAATTGTGGTAAATTAGGACATCTGAAAAGTGATTGCAGGTAAGGAATTTCTAGGAATAATATCTTCTCTTGGAATAACAAAAATAGGAGACCTCAGCCTTCAGGTATATGTAGGAGGTGTGGTAAAGGCTGACATTGGACCAATGAATGCAGGTCAACAACAGACAGACAAGGCAACCCAATACCATTGGGAAGCCCCTTGAGGGGCCTCTTGCATATCCCCAAGCAAAAAGTGGCCCAGTCATTCCCAGTTACAGTGGCGAACATGTCTCACTAAGAAAATTAAAAAATCCAATGCCTGCTGTAAAAAGCAATACAGGTCTAAATGATGAGTTAAATGTGGAGGATGAGTCAAAAAATCCAGTAGGACAGAGTAAACGCATATTTTGGCAGACGTCTATTAACGATCAAAGAACAAAGTTGAGAGTGCATATAAATGGCATCTTTATTGAACTCTGTGATATCTTCTGAATGTCAAATCCAACAGCCTGGACCCTTTCAGGTAAGTCTCATTAGAAACAAAATCTGCCATTTTACCTATTAACCAGCAGATGGTGCTGTTTCCGAGTCACAAAAAGTCAATGCACCGGTGTTACGACAGATCCTTTAACCTTTATACTTGTTAAAGAACTGGGGAAAAATGAGTCTCAAGAGGTTAAATATAGTTAAATCAATTCCATACACAGAGCAAGACAACCCAGAGTCCAGGTGCAGTGAAAAGACACCCAGGGAGCTTCCAGCGACTGACAAACAGCACGGCTTTCCTGGGCACCTGCTCTACCAGTCTGCCTCTGCATGCTACTCACTGGTCACCACCTGGGGATCGAGGCTCCAACCTGATGTGGGCCTAATGCCAAAGCTGCTGCTGAGTGTCCCATGCCACTCAGCCGACTGCATGCCCTGCATTCCCTACATGCATCTGCTGGGACAAAGGGTCATTCCAGGGTGTTTTCAGTGGCTGTCAAACAGCGCTTCTGTCCACACTCCGGCTCTCATGTTGCAAACTCCTTTGTGACGTGTATGCTATAAAAAAAATACCATTCAGGCAAAAGCAAATCTGTCTGGGCTGTGGGAGGGCTCAACCTCCCGCCCGGAGAGTGGGAAGTTCAAACCCCCGTGGCACCAAGTGAAGGCAGAAATGATCAGACGCCTAACAAAAAGGAATCTTACACTAGTTCAGAACTAAGAAAACAGATCGGTGTTTATTAAGGGGTAGACTTACAAAGTCAGGATGTTCTGCTTAAATGGATGAAGATTAGATCCAAAGCAAACTGAACAGCCAAAACGGGGCCAAGGGGCAAGCCGAGAGAGGAAGGAAGGGATCAGATGCACTTCCGCATCCAGGTAAATAGCCCATGAGGCCACGCCTCAGTAGGCAGGTAGGTATTAGCTGTAACCTTCCCACAGCAGCTGTATGTGTATTAACACCCACGGCTATGGTTGTCTGAGGTCTGAGGTAAGAATCCATTGTTGTTCTTTTTGTAAATGGCCATGATGTCATAATACATTCTTTTTACTTTATTTATTTATTTATTGTTTTTTATGAAACAGGGTTTCTCTGTGTCGCTTTGTTGCCTGCCCTAGAACTAGCTCATGTAGACCAGGCTGGCCTCGAACTCACAGTGATCCTCCTGCCTCTGCCTCTGGAGTGCCAGGATTTCAGGCATGTGCCACCACTGACCGGCTTACTACTTTCTAAATATCTATGCTTATCCCCATAGATTAATGGTTCTCTCTACCTTGGTCAGAGATTTTTTTCTATTGAGTCAGCAATGATAGATGCAGTATGAATGTAACTGCTCAGTGTACTGAGAATAAGTAACTGTGAATGTCCAGCCTTAAATGGGATATCTATATTAATTCCCACACAGGGAATTAATTTTAGAAAAAGCAGATAAAAATGCAAAAATATTCTAAAATTCTGTCTCTGGACATGACATAGTCATTGCTCTTACAAACTCACAGCAGCTGAGTTTATCTCCACAAAATCAAGCCAGTCAAAATTCCAGCAAGGTCCAGGAGTGCTGACTCATGCCTTTAATACTAGCACTTGGGAGGCAAAGAGAAGAGGTTCTCTGTGCATTCAAGAACAGCCTGGTCTACACAGTAAGTTCCAAGGCACCAGATTACAGAGTGACATTTTCTCAAAAATACAAATAAAATATCAGCATGGTTGGATGAGGGCCTCACAAGGCCCCACCTCTTTTTGAGGAGGTATTAGCAGTTCATGGCTTTTAGGAAAGGGAGAGCCAACTTTCTTTGTGGGCATGGCCATTGGTTGGTTGCTCATGTTCTAGTGATGGCCCTACAGCTGTTACAGCTGTGCATATAGAGGTCGCATTCACTGAACTCAGCAGGTTATAAATAAAAAGAAAAAAGGAAAGAAAGGAAAAGTCATAGATTTGGGAGAGGTTATATGGAAGAGGGGTCTGGGATAAGTTGGAGGAGAATGATATGAGGGCTGGATATGATCAAAATGCATTCTGTGCATATATAGTTCTCAAAGAATGAAAATCTCCCAGACATCATAAAAACAAATCCACTAGAAATTATAATGTAATTTAACATTTTAGAAAATAAAATTAAAATGCTACATAGGGACAGAGCATTCATCACTTGGCCTTTTCATCACCTTCCATTATGTAAAGTGGCAGCAAGAAAATCCTCATTAGACACCAGAGGCCAGGAAGGTAACATCTGTGCTTTTACACTGTACTTCCACACCACTGTCCAAGGTAGTACTGCTTTCAAAAGCCAAAATGAAGATGGATCCCAAGTGTCCAACAGCAGATGGTTGAATAAAGTTTATATATAACAACAAGAGAGAAGAAGCAGCAACTCAGAACACAAGCATCTCTGTAAGAGGACCTGGCTTTGATTGCCAGCATACACATAGCAACTCATGACAATCTTAACATCAGTTTCAGGGAATCTGATGCCCTCTTCTGGCCTTCCTGGGCATCAGACACCCAAGTGATACACAGGCATAATTCTTGGCCAAATTCTTATTTCTAAAATGTGTTCCATTTATGTATGTGGGTATCTTTTCATCCCCCTTCTACCTTCATGTCTCTCCCTCCAGGTCCCTGTGTCCCTGCTAATCTCTCTCCCTCCCTTCTTTCCTTTCTTCCTTCCTTCTGACTATCATCTGAATACCTTAACCACTTTTTTGTCTTCCTATCTTTATATATATTTTTCTTTTTGTAATGATAATTTCAGTGGTGTTTTGTCTTTCTTGGTCATGTTCTACTTGAACTACATTATCAAGAATGATTTGTAGCCCTAGTGGAAAACCTATAGTTTATATACAATGCCATGCCCTCTCCTAATATAGTTTTAGCTATCATTTGTCAGTATAAACATAGGTCTCCCCTAAAAGGTGTGAGTGATAGTTTATTCTAGAGCCAAACAAGAATGCCCATGGCCCAGAAACAGACTCAAGTTATTCCCAAATTCCACGATCCAAAGTTTATACTAACAGAACATAGAATGCCATGAATCACGACACTTTTTAAGTATGGTGAAAACATCGCATGGGCAGGTTTCAGCAATATGGGGAAACCTCTGCTATAGGTCTCACATGCTACCTGGTGGCATACTTCACTCTTTGCTTGGTGGAAGCTAGAAGTCTGTTAACATTTTCCAAACCTATTTCACCTGTCAGCTATAAGTAAGTTAAGTCAGAGAAAGTTCCTATAAGAGAGTCTAGGTTTGTAGAAGTTTCAAAGTGGGGTGCAATTTTTATTGCACAGTATTTAGGGAATTCTTTACAGAATGTACAGGAAGTGATGATTACTAATACATATGTCTGAGACCTGTACAAGCATGAGCACATGGCTGGTTCACTGACTACTCTGAGAGAACACACACTAGTCTTTTATTTCCAGCCAATAAGGTCACTGTGACAGAGCCTGAATCATGTCTGATGTTCTCACTGGTCTCAACTCACTCACTCCTTATAATAGACTTCCATGGGATTTCATGGATTGTTCAGACATATTTGTCATTTCCTGAAAGTTTGCTCTATTAAAGTTCAACTTCTTTTCTTGCTGTCTGTTCTTCGGGAATATCAGCTTTACACTCACAAGATCTCTTAAATCTTTCAACTATTACCCTTTCCATTGCTTTAACATGGCTGGCAAGAGCAACTTCATATTCCGCATTTCTAATGCAGTCCTCCTTTAGTCTTTATTGTCTTTCATGTCTTTGCTAACCACTGAAGTTTCATTTTATTCCTAACATGATTGTACTTTATTATCTCAATTCAAGCTGCTATGGGTGTTCTTTTATTGAAGTTGTCGCTAAGTTAGTGAAATATGAAAAGCGTTCCATATGAGTATATTTTATTTATCCTAAAATGTTTATTCTAATGTAAATTCTTCATCAACTTTCAGATTTGTTTACTCCAGACTCTGATGTTGTTTGTGATAAAGGAATATCAGAACCATGCCTAGCATACTCCACAAGCAAGTTATTCTTGTAATTACATGCTGTGTGCAACGTGTGTGGAATGTCAGAGACCAGATGGCTGAGGGTTCTTTCCTCTACCTGGATGGCAGGAAGTTTCTTCCATTTCTGTTTGTAGAAGTGGGGCACAGCAGCTCCCTGGCAATCAGCAGCTACCTGTGCTCTCAAGTGTTCAGTCCAATCATTGTGCAATCCTCAATGATCATGGCCCTAAGCTCTCAAGGGTTCATTCTCTTGGACTCTGGAGCCTTAGTGCATAACAGAAGCCTGCTTTACAGCTCTCAGCCCCAGGTCTGAGAGCCTTGTCTCCTTTGGCAATAAGGACCTGCTGTTCCACATCACTTGCTCCTTTCCCCCCTTTATCCTTCTTCAGCCTCAGCTCTGCACCCTTTGTTCTCTTTCTCCTTCTCCTCCTCTCCCTCCTGCCCTGCATGCTCACAAATTGATCAGTTGCTGCTTCTTCACCTATCAATCATTAACTGCCTTACTGTGTTCACTGCATGGGCTGACTACACTCAGCTCTCCCTGCCTCTGCCATTCTGTGGCCTGTGCTGTCACTGCTGCTCCCAGCTGTTCCTGCTGATACTTCCCTGGTATTCCCAGCTCAGCCTGAACTGCTTAGAGAAGGCAAGAAAAGGCTACTTCAGGGAAGCCTTTTTAGGACAGATGTTGCAAGTGGTGGGAGGCACCACAGGAAGGCATAGAGCAGACTTGGTGAGGAAGAGCAACATTCCTGAGTAACTTGAGAAAAGTCACAGTCATGGCCATCAGATTTTGACCAGTCACTGCACTTTGCGTAGGCCAATTACAGCCTTGACTTTTGCACCAATCATAACCTTTGAGGCTTATGTTTGGACAGGCTCTACTCTTAGCATCTGTCATAAAATTATATTTGCTAGACCACCAGGGGAGGAGTTTCACCTCTGCCCTAGGTGAAAATCATTGCAGCATCATGTAGAGTTCAGGGAACCTTCTGATAGCAAACAGTCTGCTTTAAACTGTTTCCAACAGCTAAAGCAAACGTAGTGATTTAATAGAACAAATACAGTATGTGTGTGTGCATGTGCATATGCATGTGTGTGTGTGTGCGTAAGTGATGTGTGATGTGGGAGTGGATGCGTATATGTTTGTTCTTCAGTGTAGGCACACATGTGGAGGTCAGAGAACAACTGTGAGCATGACTGTGAACTTCTTGCTATCCAGATGGAGGAAAGAATCCTCAGCCATCTGGAGTCTGCCATTTCCACACACGATGCCCACAACATGTAATTACAAGAATAACTTGCCTGGGGACTTTGCATAGATATGGCTCTGACACTCCTTTATGACAAATCACATCAGAATCTGGGGAAAACAAATCTGAAAGTTGGTGAGGAATTTGAGTTAGAATAAACATATAGAATCAATAAAATGTGCTCATGTGCAAAGCTCTTTATAGAGCTCTCACCTTCTACCTTCTTTGAAAATATCTTTTTGATTCTCCATTAGGCAGACTAACTGGCCAGGACCTTCTGAAGATTGTCCTACATCTGACTTCCTTCTCCCCACAGAGCTACAGTGAGATTACAGATGTTGTCTTGCTGTCATTACCCAAGTATCCATACCACCCCCACAAAAAATAATTCCAGAGGTTCAGTAAAGAGCCCAGAGATGAAGCCCTCTGGAGACAGTTTCAGGAAACAGCCTTTGCTTTATTGTAGTTGAACAACTACTTGTAGAGTGGAAGCCTATGGACTGTGCTTGGTTAAAACATCACTTTGGATTGCACAGCGAGTGGTCACACCACTCAGTTTTTTATGTGTGAGAAGCACATAAAGGAGACCTGAGAGTGCAGACTCTTGAGCAAGCCAGTTACAGGCAACTAGTGATCTGACTTCTGGAAATACCCAGGGGCATGGTGTGCCAAGCTTCTTATCTAGAAACGCAATGTTCCAGGTAAGCTGACTCCCAAGCCATGCATACATTTTCTCGTAGTTCCCCCACCAGATGATTTTGCATTCCTGTGAGCAGAGCTTCCAGATCAAAGAGCTGAATATGATAACCAATACAAAACAAGAAAAGAGATAATAACACAGGTAAATAGCTTAGGAGGGTTATGGAAACAAAGAGGGTGTCTGGGCATGGGAATTATGTCATTCAAATTTTAGAATCTTCTCTTATAGAACTTATAACAGGAAATAGGTTGGAAACATTATTAAACAGCTGAGTACAAGGTCCTCTGACCTTCACTTAACAAGGGAGGATTAGGTACTTATACCCAATAAATTGCAGCATTGGCGTTTTCTGAACTTAGTGCAGTAAGCAAACACATGAACAGGACAGGTGCTTGCTTCCTTTTCTTGCAGCTGCTCAGTTTCATCTGCTTCGTTGCTCAGATCAGCTGTCCAGGGTCTGGTGAGCTGGGCAGGGACCCAGATGTGCTGCAGTCTATTTTCTGTAAAGACACAAGCAAAAAGGCTCACAATGATAATTAATGGGGCTGGTGATTACCATTTGACCTGTTATTAATACATCTTTACAAGTCACCAGAGATACCCTTATAGGCCCTGACAAAGTCCAACTGCCACATCCTGGAAATAAGGAAAGAAATGAGGAAACTGTTGGTTTCTATGATTCTGCTTCATTCCCTCTTCCTAGAATGTTCCCTTTAACTTTTGATTCCATCTCTTTAATAAAAAGATTTAATAAATATTCTTTAAAACTCTTATGATTAAAATCATTGTTTACCAGAACAGTTATGAAAATATGTAATATTAAACTTCATGACCTACCCTGACTCACTCAGGTCAGCAGTATGGCTAGCACAGTGTAAGCAGGGAGACACATAGCACACATTCCCAGGGCCATTCCCAAAATCGTACAGCAAATCGTCCACAGGTCCACAGGTCTTTGCCATGTGGGTCAGGGTCTCCAGGGTCTCGCCACAAGAAGAGCTCTTCATGCTATTCTCAGACCTCGCCCTCTGAAGAAGGCGCATGGCTCCTGTCATCAGTAGTGCAGAAATGTATTTTTAGGGTTCCTGTCCAAGAGAAAGGAGAATGTGCCTACCTGTGTTGCCCAGTGACCAGCAGTAGCAGAGATCATGCAAACAAGGAGTAGAAGTGTAGCAAGTCCAATAGTCATACTTTATAGTATTCAGTGTCCAGGAGTCTTTAAGGTAAGAAAAGTGTTAAAGCACTTGTGAGAAACCTGTCACTTGTTACCTATGGTTGATGTTCCATCTTGATCTGCTAATACCATTATATAAAATCAGTTCATAATGTGTGATGGCATCAAGGGTGAAAACTATCTTAGAGAACTATACTTACAGGTGCTTGGGAGAACATACATGATTCCACATTAAATATGTGCTTGGGAATGACTTGCATTCTTATCTTAAACCTCAAGTACATTCACATCAGCATCAGTGAACTCTAATTTTATGACCACATATGATATGAACATTTTTAAAATTAATTCCCTCTTTCAATGACTGGTGACCTAAGGAACAGTGGGTGAATGAAACCATAAAATAATTCAATAATCACAAGGAAGATGGTAATTTGTCTGTGGCCTCCAATATTTTTAAAAACAGTCAACATTCTTTTACAAAAGTCAGTGACCTACATGAAGAAAGTCATAGAGAGGATTAAAACTCACACATACCATATATGCTGCCCTTTAATTCTTTGAGATCTTTGTTAAAATGTTTTTTCTTTATTTCTCAGTTTATATATTTTAATTATAGTGAGCTAAGAACTTTTGCAAGCAATGTCATTTTACTTTCTTAATTTATTTTTTGATAATTTCATATATCAGTATGTCAATTTAGTTTTACTTTTTATTAGATTCATTTAAGATCAGGAAGCAGTTAATTAGTGAGACTTCTTAAGCATTTGATTAATAATCTTCTAATAGTTTACATATTCTAGATTTGTAAGAACAATATATTTTAGTTTTTGTTTGATCATTCATGGCACTGTACTGACAAATTCCAAAAAAGATAAAATTACTGATTACAAACCTCTCCTTTGTTAATTCTGCCTTCTTACTACATTGACCTATAGATTAAAGTAACTCACACATGTCTGGCAAGCATCCAGTGTTAATCTCTGCCAACATCCACTTCTATAAACTTATTTTCTAACAAGGTCTCTATGTAATTCCTAGATTGCTAGAATTATGGGTACATATCACCACATAGGATATATCATTAATATTCACTTTTCAATAAATCTTTAGTCCTATCAGTGTTTTTGTTTAAGATTTATTTATTCATGTGTTTGAGTGCTTTGTCTGCATGCATGCCTGCACGCCAGAAGAGAGCATTGTGTTACATCTCTGAGGGAAAAGGGCTCACCAATGGAAGCCTTACAGCTCTGAGGAGGAAGGTTCCCACATGCAAGTGGTACAACTCTACAGGGAAAGGTATCATGGCAGTGGGGAGCCGAGGAACACCACAAAGACATACTTCACAACAAACATCACACTAGAGATTTATTCAGAGGGAAAAACTCAGGAGGGTGGTTGCCTCTGCTTAGGCAAGAAGCAGCAGAGAAGTGGGCAGAAGAAAGGGATTTATATAGAGTTTCTTGGGGCAGAGATAGAGGAGTTTTCCAGGGTGGCAATTGGTGGCATTGGAAGTCCTGAGTTTGGGCTTTTTACTGTAAGGGAGACCTTGGCTGCCTGTACCCGGAGGGGTGGAGGGGTGGAGGCTAGATTTTTCATTTTTAGAGAGTTTTGTGGACAGAGTTGGAGGTCCTTGAGGGTGGGACCTTGTCATTTGCTTATACCTGGAGATGCTTACAGTCACTAGATCCCATATAGATTGTTGTGAACCACCAAATGGCTGGCTTGTTTTGGGGGGGGGGTTGGAGGTTAAAAGATTTGATTTGACTTACACTTCCATATCACTGTTCATCATTGAAGGAAGTGAGGACAGGAACTCAAATATGGCAGGAACCTGAAGACAAAAGCTGATGTATAGGTCATGCAGGGGTGCTTCTTACTGGCTTGCTCTTCACAGTTTGTTTAGTCTGCTTTCTCAGAGAACCCAGGACCACCAGCTTAGGGATGGCTCCACACAATGGCCTGGGACCTCCCCATCCATTACTAATTAAGAAAATGCCTTACAGGCTTGCCCATGAGCTGATCTTATGGAAACATTTTCTTAGTCAAGATTCCCATCTCTCAAATGACATTTGCTTGTTTCATGTTGCCCTAAAACTATCCAAATGATATTTCTATAATGAATTTCAATTTATAAATTTGGTAAGTAAGAAATTAACAATAATAAATAACAAAATAGAATGGTTACTATGATGGTTTGAAAGAAAATGGCCACCAAACGGAGTGGTAGTATTAGGAGGTGTGAATTTGTTGCAGCAGGTTTGGCCTTATAAGAGGAAGTGCATCACTGTGGGAGTGGGCTTGATTCCCCTTTGCTCAACCTACATTCAGTGTCAGACAATTCACTTACTCTTGCCTGTGGATCAAAATATAGAACTCTTATCTCCTTATCCAGCACCGTGTCTGCCTGCATACCACTGTGTCCTGCCATGATGATAATGGACAAAACCTTTGAAACTGTAAGTCACCCCAATAAAATGTTTGACTTCATAAGAGTTGCTGTTGTCATGGTGTGTCTTCACAGCAATAGAAACCCTAAGACAGAAGTTGGTACCAGGGACTGAGGTATTGTTGTGATAGGCTTGACAACGTTTTTCTTAATCTAAAAAACAAATTTTTCATTTATTTTTTATAATTACAGTTTCCTTTACCTATTCTCCTTGCATTCCTTCACTCCACCTCCCCATCCATTCCTCCTCCATCTGCTCTCAGAAGTGGGCCAGCCTCTCATGGGCTTGAACAAAGCATAGCACATCAATCTGAGTCAAGACTGATCTTCCCCTGCATCAAGACGGGGCAAGGTAATCCAGATGGGGAACAGGTTCCCAAAAGCCAGCTGTGCACCAGGACAGGTCCTAATCTCACTGCCAAGAGCCTTGCACAATTGTCACACACATGGAGTCAGCCTATGCGGATCCCATGTAGGCACTGTAATTGTTGGCCTAGAGTGCACTGACCCTCATGAGCTCAGGTCAGCTGTCACTGTGGGTTTCCCCATCATGACACCCCTGGCTCATAAAACCCCTTTGTTCCCTTTCCAACAAGATTCCTAGAGCTCAGCCCAGTGCTTGTCTGTGGATCTTTGCATCTGCTTCCATCAGTCACTGGATATAGCATCTCTATGACAATTAGGGTAGTCTCCAATCTGATTTCAGTAGGTGACCAGTTAAGCATTCTCTACATTATTGCTAGGATTCTTAGCTGGCGCAATCCTTGTGGATTCCTGAAAATTTCTCTGACACCAGGCTTATCCCTAACCCTGAAATGGCCCCTCTATCAAGACTTGTCTTTCCCTACTCTCCCCCTCCCTCCCACCACATCCCACCTCCCAATCCCAGCCCACCCAACCCATTCACTCTGGTTTCTATCTCAATGACAACCCTCCCCTGTTTCCAGTTCACCTAGGAGATATCTTCTATTTCCCCTTCCGAGGAAAATCTATACATTTGGGGGGTCCTCCTCATTATGTAGCCTCTCTGAGGCTATGGATTAAAGGCTGGTTATCCTACACTTCAGTCCTAATATCCACTTATGAGTGAGTACGTGCCATGTTTGTCTTTCTGGGCCTGTGTTACCTCAATCAGAATAATCTTTTTTTCTAGTTCTATCCATTTGCCTGGACATTTCAAAGTGTCTTTTTTTTCTTCAACTGAGTAATACTCCATTTTGTAAATGTACAGCATTTCCCTTATCCATTCTTTGGTTGAGGGGCATCTATGTCATTTTCAAGTTTTGGCTTATTATGAATACTACTATGCACATAGTTGAGAAAGTATCCTTGTAGTATGATTGAGCATCCTTTGGTCATATGTCCAGGATTGGTATATCTGGATCTTGTGGTAGATTGATTCCCAGTTTCCTGAGAAACTACTATATTGATTTCCAAAGTAGTTTTACCAGTTTGCACTCCCACCAGCAGTAAAGAGTATTTCTCTTTCTCCACATCCTCTCTCCATCATAAACTGTCATCAGTATTTTAGATTTTAGCCATCCTGACAAGTATAAGATAGTAAATCAAAGTCATTTATTTTGAAAATATTTTCCTAGGGAATACACCTTAGTCTTGATGAATAAAAAGGGTGAAAATGTGTTTTAGAGATGGCGATGACCAAAATGTAAATGTTGGGATGCTTTAAAAGTTATTGAATACTGAATTGCAATTCTGGTCTCACTTAATTTCAAAACCAGGTCTCTATTGCCCTTTGTGACCATAGTGCATAGCTATGACTTTGAAACAACAGTACCTCAAGGAAAAATCTCATGTCTATACGAAGGCTCTAAAACAGTTGTCAATAACATTCTCTCTTTCTTCAGTCCTAGACTTAAGCCACAACAATTTTTCCAAATGTGTTTTATCTCTGTCTTGTCTTCTTTGTTGTTTGTTTGTTAGTTTGTTTTCTAGATAGGATTTCTCTGTGTAGTGCTGGCTATCCTGGAGCTCACTGTGTCAACCAGGCTGGCCTCAAACTCTTCTATGTTCCTGCTCTGCCTCCCAAGAGCTGAGATTAAAGGTATGTGCCATCAATGTCTATCTATTAACTCCCTTAATTTGGAATGATTTTAAATAAAAATAATAAAATCTCACACAATCATATATTCTAGGATAAATTTTATATCTGAATTTTCTGAGTTTTAGTAAAATGTCTAATAGATATTTTGGCACAATTCCACCCATTCCAAATAATAAAATCAATTAATGCAGCTTAACACACTAGCTGTCAAAAAACCTAAATAACACGATCACATTAATACATGCAGACTGAGAACAGAAGGAAATGACTTCAACTTGATAAAGAACATGCATGAAACACCAACAGCAGCACCATCCCCTGGTGAGAAATACAAAGCTTTCCCATTTAGATCCAGAACTGGAAAGAGATTTCAGCAACTTCATGACTCGAAAATGCAACAGGATGATGTATTAGTTACCCGTCTCATCGCTGAGACAAAATGCCTGACAGAAACAAATTGGGAAGGAAAGATTTATTAGGGTTTTAGACCACCATGGCAAGGCAAAGTACTCTCTTATGCCATAGGTCTGCCATTTACACTGGTCCCTTGCTGCAACTAAGACACATTGGGTATGAGACATAGGCTGCCAAAGGCATAAGAGATCAAGGATCTCTTACTATGCATATATTTGCATGTAAAGGGCATATTTTCTAAAATATTGACAACAGCATAGTACATATATAAGGCAATGATGTGTTTATGAGAATTATGAAGTGTGTGCACTGTATATAATGTGTGTAGTGTGTGTTATGCTTTCATCAGCGGTGCAGAAATGAAACATCTGGACTGAGGACTTGTTTGAATGAGTTAACCTCTCTGTCTCACTAGCTCTCAGAAAACCTTAAAGAAATTCCAGATCGATTCTTTCAAACTTAAAGAGGACTAGGTCTCCTGACTACTGTGAGTGGTGGGATTTGTGCCCTCCCCCAGGAACAATGCTACTTCTGCACCAACAAATCCAAACTGGCTTGAGACTTAAGGACCAAAGGAAAAGCTCAATGATAAACCTCTTTTATGGGAGCGTTTTAATTTCCTTTCTACACAGGCTCCTCCCCTTCATCTCTCCTGTTCTCCTAATTATCCTCACACTTATGCTTTCATCCTGTCTTTTAAACTTTTAAATAAAGTTGCTCCTCGATCAAGCCACTACCATCAATAGGTCCACCTTAGGACACTGGCTACCCTGACTAATGCCCCACTGTGCCCTCTAGACTTTGGTTTCATCTTATGATCTGCAGCCCCTTTTCTAACTAGTTGTTTACAAAGATTTCTCTAGCAGCAGTCTTTTAACAACAGTCTTAGGACCCACACAACTCGTCAAGTTAAAACTCTCCTCCTTCTACCTGAAGTTAATATATATCCTTAGATCCTGAGGACAGAGCCAACCTAAAACAAGAAATCTCAGATGAGGAAAAAAAAAAACCACTCATGATACAGCATAAGGAGAAGAAAACTTGCAAGAAGGCCAAGCTATACATCCGTCAAATACATATAGAGGGCCTAGGTCAGTCCAATGTAGGCTCCCTGGTTGTTGGTTGAGATTTTGAGCTCCTATGAGCCCAGGTTAATTGACACTGTGGATTTGCTTGTAATGTCCCTTACCCCTCTGGCTCCTATAAGCCTTCCTCCCTCTATTCAGCAGGATTTCCTGAGCTCAGCCTAATGCTTGACTCTGGGTCTATGTCTTCTTCCATTAGTAATAGAATAAAACCTCTCTGGTGACTATTGGGATAAGCACCAATCTATGTATACCTGGGGCTTCTTGAGAGACTCCTAACAGTGGGAGCAGGAGCTGTTTCTAACTCTGACTGGCTTTTGTTCTTGGCTAGTCTTTATACTGGATCACCTTGCCCCACTTTAATACAAGAGCAGGTGCTTAGTCTTAACTGCAACTTAATATGCCAGGTATTGTTGATAGTCATGGGAGTCCTGAAATTTTCTGAACAGAAAATGGAGGACTGGATTTGGAGGGAGGACAGAGGGGAGCAAATGGAAGGAGAGGAGAGTGGGGAAACTGTGGTTGGGATATTAAATACATAAATATACATAAATTTCTTACAAAGGAAGGAAGAAAAAGAGAAATAAAGAAACGAGGAAGGAAGGAAGGAAGGAAGGAAAGAAGGAAGGAAGGAATGAAGGAAGGAAGGAAGGAAAGAAGGAAGGAAGAAAACCTGCCTGACAAGAAAACAATAACAAAACACCTGCTGGCATCATTCAGCCTTGACTGTAAAGAACACATCTTATGATAAACTTTCCTCTCCAGAAGTTCCTGGGTACATGGTCTCTACTTCCACAGAGAACTGCTGTCCTTCACTATTCTGATTAAAACAGTCTCCTCTAATCCTGATCTATCATGTATGCTACCATGCCCATACTTAAATATATCTCTATAATATATATGCTAATATATAATATGTATAATTATATATGTGTGTAATTGTATAGTAATTGCGATTGATTTCTATGTTTATTAGTTTCTTTGTTTATTTGATATCCACCCCTTGTCTGGGAAAGAAGAAGCTGGAGCGGCAAGCATGGGTGCTGAGAACTGAATCCCAGTCCTTCTGGTTGTGAACCTTAGCCTTTAGCTGCAGGGCCATCTCTCCAGCTTGCACTTCACTTCAATGTTTCTCAGAACAGCATCTGTTTTCAGTACATATACTCTAGAGAATGAATGAAGACATTGTGAGGTTTCTCAGCAGGGTTAAGATTTTATTTTTAAATGTTATTAAAGTGATACAAAAGATGACATGCTAAATTGTATGTTCAAAAACTCATTGATACCCATTTCTAACAGGCTATGTCATGATTTTATGTGATTCATTTTCACTACATTGAAACAAGTCGTGTAAATGAATTTCATCGTTTTATACATGGACTGACACTGAGAAAATAGCCTTATTTTGTCACAGCATTTGTTGTGTCCCATTTCCCATGGCTCACACCCAGCCCGTACCTGTGTTGATTCAACATTAAGTATGCTGTTGATTTACTAGTATGTTTTCTGTTCAGTGATGTGGATTCTGGTTTGGTGGTCAGAGAAATATCAGCTTATCATTTAAAATGTAAATATTTGCTTTCAATGTTTGGTCAGCTTCATCATCTCTGGGTCCATCGTTCGAGGACTATGCCTCAGGTAAGAAGACTTTAAGGAAAACTAGAGGTGAATAAATTGTAACTGCTGTGGTCATGGTTTCAGGGTTCTCTGTGAGCACCCTGGCCAGCAGAATAACCACCCATGTGAAGTAAGAAGATCTAGTTCAGCATGCCTCAGTAGCTAGTGAGGGTTCAGACATCTGGACTGCAGCACCAGGATGATTGTTTTGAACACATTTAAACACAGCACAATTGTGGAGAGAGTTTCCTTGTGACAATTAACTCAGTCCTATGTGCACAATAAAACATAAGGCATGACTACATTGAAACTCTTAAAGTACCTGTGACTTCTTCTGTAAAGATGGGTTCTATGTTGACTACATATGACATCTTAAGGGTCTGGGGATGATTTGGTGTGGTCATCATGTGACATCTTAAAGGTCTGGAGATGATTTGGTGCAGTCATGGTCTTACAGACAGTATAGAGGGTCCCTAAGCTATTAACCACCTCCGTTTCCCTCTGTGAAGTCCATATGACATCTCCCATAAGGATGAGCTCTTTTAATGGAGAAACAATGATCACAATGAGGGTCTCAGGAGGAAGAGTTTGTGGAAGCCAGGTGTGGCCTGGACCTACAGACAGCACAGAGGTCACCAGGTTATTGTTCACATCCATTTCCATATTTCTGTTTAGAAAACACTTTATATCTGCAAGTTTTACATTCCTAGTCCCCTTGTGCTTATCTGTGAGAACATGAACCTCTGTGTCCCCAACAGCTGTGTGTGCTACTATAAACAAATCAATAAAATCCAATGAGGTTTTTATTATGTTGTCTTCTTGGGTTTTTGAGAAAGCGTCTTACATAGCCCTAGTCATCCTTATCCACTGGCATTTATCTCCCCAGAGCTGGAATTATTGATGTGGTGCCTCTGTGTCCTACTGGCTTTTTGTTCCTTAGTGAGCTCTATTACCACAAGCCAATTACCATCTAGCATGTCACATAAAACGTCACTTTTCACATAAATCTTATGATCCATTCATTAGTTTGCAATCAGGAATAGCGAATGGGGCCATATCTTGAAAAAATTTCAAATAGTTTTTGCACACAACTATTTCATTCTGAAGGCAATAAACATATTACATAAGTTTTTCCTACAGATTTTTCCTCAGGGCCTAGGCAGACGGTCCAGTCATTAAAGTGTTTGCCACTTAAGTATGAGGACCTGAAATCCATCCTTCAGAACTGACATGAGACAGTTGGGTCTGGTGACATGAGCTCGTAACCTCGGTTCCAATACAGTAGCGATGGGGATTTGTTGGTCAGTTAGCTTAACTTAATCTGTGAGCTCCAGGTTCAGTGAGAGAATTTGTCTTAAAAAACAAAACAGCAATTAAGGAAGTAAATGTCTCTACCCTTACCTACAAGGAACAATGACACCTTTCTTCTGAGGACATTTGAACATTGTTCAAGGATGGGACAACCACTGCTAGGTACTTTATGATTTCTTTTTCTTTTTCTTTCTTTCTTTTTTCCTCCCCAGATTAAAGATAGTAGGCAGAGCCTAATTGGGCCTTCCTGGTGACCAGACAGAACAATATAAGCTTGCAGGGCCATGAAATCTAACTGCTGACTCTTGTCCTTTGGAATTTCAAAAAGGAAGAATAAAAAGCAGAAAATGAACCTTTTATGTCGCACCCAGGCTGAATCATTCTTTCCTTTCTTTGAAAGGGTATTAAGAGCTGGTTAGAGATCCACAGTTCTTACTTTTTATGAGAAATGCATTGCTTATACTTTCCTTTCTCTTTTGCCACAAGCTCTGTGAGAAATGAAACTCAAAGAGCCCAAAAGGTCCTTGGGTGGATGAAGTAACTGTTCTGCTTCAAATCCAGAGACAGCCTCAAAACAAAACCAACCAACAATACCCTACACCCTCAAAACTCTGGGACTCTGGCTGAATGGGAAGTCTGGGGGAGTTGGGCAGCAATGGGGTAAGGTGGGATGGCAATAACCAAGAATATTCAAGGAGCTCCTTCCTACTTCCTTCCTTCCTTCCTCCTTTCTTTCTTAAAGATTTATATGCATGTGTGTATAGTAATAAATCCTCTGGGACTGGTGTTATAGGCAGTTACGAGCTACCCAGTGTGGGTTCTTGGGACAGAGCTCAGGTAAATCTAACTGCCTAGTCATCATCTCTCTAGTCCGTTCAGGAAGTCCTAGTTCTGAAAAAGTAATTTGTACTCAGAAGTTGAAAATTTCCTAATAAATTCTAAAGAAGCGCTCTAAAATTACCTTGCGCAAGTGAGAAGCAAACACGGAACACACAACAAACCCGCTTAGGAGTTTATTAGAGGGGGTGTGTACAGGCCTGGGGAAGTCGTTGTGCAGAGAGAGAGAGAGAGAGAGGAAGATGGTGCAGCCAGCTTTTAAAGGCTGCCTAGTGCATGCGCACAGGTGATTGACATGACTACATCATATGCAGATGATGGGTCTCATGCATATGCACAAGGGCTTAGCTGAATCATAAGTGAATGATGCAACCACAGCATGTGTGTGGGTCAAGTGGGCCCTTTAACATATCTGGGACCATTAGGCAGTTTTGCCTGAGGGCTTGTCTACACATGCATGGTCCTAGATCCTGGAAGTGTCAGCCTTATTGTGGCAGAAATCATAACACACTCACTACTGTATTTTTATATATTAAATAAAGAGAAGGCAGATTTCTTCCAAATTTGTAAGCAAGACAGAAAGTATAATCCAAGGAAGCAGAGAGAACTGGCTCCTATGACCACATGACCTCTCACATATGCTGTGGCATGGATTTGCCCACCTTCAGATGTAAGTAAACTAGTTTTACTGGCTGGTAGATAACTCTTCCATGTTTCCAATAGGTGAATATGGCTAGGGGATATAATTATTTATTGTTCAGTAAAATACGTTTTCCAAGGCAGACTCTGACCTACCTGGAGACTTACAATTCCAGCAATTACAATGTCATACAAAGTTCTCTGTCTTCCTTCTTTTTTGGGAGGTGGGGCAGGGGAGTAGACTTCCAGAGTAGTTCCAACATCACAGGAAAATTGGGTGGAAAGTACTGAGACTTTCTGCATTTGCTGTCCTTCCCTGGACCCATTTCCCTAAGGTCAATACCCTACAGTGAGAAGGTGAGAAGCATGCATGCTGAGTGTAGGAATAAATATTGACTCTGTTATGAACCTGAGCCAGTCTGCTCTTGGCAGTGTGCCTTCTGTGGGTCTGGAATCATGGACATGTACTTGTGTTCACCCTTACTTTGTTACACACTGTGGCCTTACTGCCTAACCGTCCCTGGGTTTCCAGTGCTATGTCTCCCCAACCCAGACCAGGAGTGTGGTTCTACCTATGCCTCTCTTGGGCTCCCCAACTCCAAGAACTGCTACAGGCCTGGGATAAGAAGAGGACTGGAGGTCCTTATCATTGGGCTATAGTTCACTCTGTCCGCATCCCTGTGCCAGGCTTCACTGTCCTTATCACTGGGTCAGGCTACACTTAAGATCTATTATTTCTGGCCCAGAATTGTGGGGTTAGAGGAAGAGGCCTCCAGCTAGGGGAGGGTTGAAAGTGCTTGGGGCTTAGTAAAGTCTCTTGTGTTAACAGTTTCACTTCAAGTCAGAGTTCGGAAGAGAAATGAGACACAAAGATAATCAGTAAAGGAGAAGTCAGTGTCCAGAGGGTGCCACCATGGCTGCCATGGACACTTCTCCTGTTCCAGCAGGATTTTATGATCCAGAGATTGAAAGAGAGAGGGAGCTGAGTACATGGGGATGAGAGTGGAAGGGGAAGGGAGAATGGGGGAGAAGAAGAAAGAGACATAGAGAGGGAGAGGGAGAAATACAATTGAGAAAGAAGGGAAGGGAAGAGAGGGAAGAGAGGCAGAAGAGGATAAACAGGGTATGACCGGGAAAGGGATCAGGACTTGAAGTTTTTGTGTGGGTGTATGGAAGACAGGGTATGCTACTGGCTAGATTAAAAGCCTTTTATGACTTTGTTTGAAGTTGCCAGGCTTTGCCTTAGGTCAAGAGGATGAAGAAGAAATGAATGAGGACCAAAACCAGGAGAGTTAAGAAAGACACTGATCAAACATATCCTTCAGCCCGGACAGAAAGGATGGTTTGGGGTTATTTTAGTTACTTCCTACACTATAAAACCTCAGGAGATGTACTCTTATATTCTTCTTTTGTACCTCAAACTTGTGCTGATGTCTGAGGAAATAATTACTTGTGTAACAAAACTTTCTAGTCAAACTTTTTTCAGGGGACTGCCAGCTCCCAATAATGACATGGAGTCTTATTAATTATGAGAGCTTCACCTTTAGGTTAGACTTGTTCCCAACTAGCTTTTATAACTTAACCTTTTTCTATTAATCTTCATTCTGTCATATGGCTTTTTACCTCTTCTCCATTCTGTATGTCCAACTCCCTCTGTGTCTCACTGGCATCTCCTCCTTTCTTCCTTCCAGCATTCCTCCCTCTCCCCAGTAATCCTGCTTATCTTCTGTCTAGCTATTGGCTGATTAACTTTTTATTAAACCAGTCAGGTGTCTTAGGCAGGTGAGGTAAAACATAGATATATTTTCAGGTAGTATAAACAAATACCCTGCATTGTACCTGGGCATCAGAAAATCTGGGCAACACTCATCTCCAACTACATTGACAGTTGAACACCCTAAATAACTGAATTCAAAACCCCTCTGACTGCTTATCTATTAACTCATATTTTAGAGTATGCACAATATATATATACTTAATATTATATATTACTACATTGATTATATGTTATTGGTACATTTTATATAATTAATATATCAAATTTTTAGTAATTTTTAAAACATTTATTTTAACTGATTCATTTTATGTGCATTGGTGCGAGTGTGTCAGATACCCTGGAACTGGAGTTACAGAGAGTTGTGAGCTGTCATGTAGGTGCTGGGAATTGAACCACTGAGTCATCTCTCAAGCCCCTAAATTTGAAATATATTTTTGTTTTTTACTTAGCCTTGGCTAGCCTGGAACTCCCTATGCAGATCAAGCTAGCCTCTTACTCATAGAGATCCACCTGTCACAGCCTCCCCATGTCTAAGATCAGAGTCACACACTGCTGTACCCATCACCCAAATATTTTATTCTAGTATTTAAATAATTTTTCTGAGATGTTTACATTTTCTTTGGCATGTGTTCCTAAATAATGAAAGCAATGATAAATTTGTTTTTCTTGAGGATGATGATATTCCGTTGCTACCTTTCTGGGGCACCTGAATTGTAAATACAAACTCTTCAAGCCTGCAGTTCCATCTCTGGAGCAATTTGACACCCTCTTTTAACATCCTCAGGCACCTATACTCACAGACACAGACCCACAGGCAGGCACACCCACGTAAATATAATTCAATATAATACAAATAAATTTTAGAAAAACTCCAGCTCTGCTTCATAAACTGTCTAATCCTGAAATTCTTTTTGGCGTCAAAGCTGTGAACTTTGGTTTGGCCTGAGCCATATTCCCTGAAAGTCTGAGCAGTTCTCAACCTGTGGGTTGTGACCTCTTTTGGGGGGCTCAAACAATCATTTCACAGGAGTCTTTATATCAGATATCCTGCATATCAATATTTACATTCTGATTCATAACAAAACAAATTACAGTAACAATGAAATAATTTTATGGCTGGGGTCACCACAGCATGAGGAACTCTATTAAACTGGTGCAGCATTAAGAATGGTTGAGAACCACACATCTAGGGAAATTCACTCATCTAGGGACTGGTGAGGGTGGCAGTGGAATGTGTCTTCCTGTTCCCACACCGTTAACCAAACATTTCCATATTGGAACCTGTTGTATGAGACAGCCTGAATTACTCATAATTGACTTCAGAATAAATGATCTCTTGTTCCTAGAGAGGTGAGAAATATGTTCACTGACTGTGGATACTGTGGCTTCCAGACCTCTCCATTCTGACAATGTCTCCTAGAGATTCAGTCTTTGGATCCTTAGCACACAGAATCCTCTGAGCTGGCTCTGGTGCCCCCTTCTTAAGTGATGTCCTCAAAACTCAGAGTTGTAGCCACAAGGGGCTCCCCTCTCACACTGTCTTTTGTGTGGTAGTCAAAGCATGAAAGGGCTGCCAAAGGAGGAGTGTGCTGATTTCAGAGGCGGGAGTGCAGACAGACCGCCCATGAAGCACATGAAGGACACTCCTTCCCTGTCAGTGTTTTTAGTTTCTGGCTGAAATGAGTGCTGCAGAGCTCCCAGAGGCCTTTGTGGGCATGCTCAATACCACAGACAGTCTGCAGGAGGGCAAGATGGGTACGTATTTAATGCATTTTCAAACTGTCAGAGCAGAGAGGTGCTTGCCAGGGACAGGGACAGATGGGGAGGGCAGGGGAGCTGAATCTTATGCCTGTGAGCCTGTAACAGTGGGTCTCTTTAGAGAGAGAATACAGACAGGACTTTAGTTAGCTAAGAGATTGTTACGTTAGTTATTCTATTGCCGCATGTAATACTTACATAGTTCTCACACAGAGAAATGAACAGTGAATTGCAATACAAAAGCCAGAGCATTCAGGTGAATCAAGTCCCTGTGGAACAGACTTGCTCCACAAGTTCACTTGCAAAAGCAGACTTAAACAACAGCTTTGCAGTGTGCAGTGAAGGGAGTTGCCTGGGAAGCTGGGACTTTTGTTTTGAAGATCCACTGTTATGGAAAAAAAGATTTGAGGAGGAGGCAGAAGGCCTGGGGTCAAGGCTAACCTCACCCAGGACCAAATCCTCTACATTTTGAGCTACTAGTAAATCATGGTAAAAGAATATAATGGGTTTTCTACTCCAGTCTTCAGGAAGAAGGTGAAATTGTGTTTCTTGCCTTTTGAAAATGTCTATGGTTCATAATATTTCACTGTTTTATCTTATTTTTTCTTCTTCTCTGTCCCTTCACCTTAATTTTCTCATTTAGGAAAAGATACTGGATTTTGGGAAAGCAAGACTGATATTTACCAAAATACAAAATTCATGACAAAATATTAATGTTTATAACTTAAGCAAAGTATTCTAACTAAAACATTATCATCATCATTATATTATTATTATTATTATTATTAGCATTAACTATTGATGTTGCTACTGCTGCTTCTCCCTGTTGCTGATTGGCTAATTCTTTGAGACAGACTCATACTATATTTCAAGCTGGCCAATAATTCCTGCTCCCTTTGCCCCAGAAGGGTTGACTTTGGAAACCAAGTACTTACCCAATGGGAACACACCTGTTGTGAGTGTGGAGCTCTTGTCCAAAGGGCAGTTGTGTAACTGGAGGCATTCTGCAACTTCACTCTTCTGAAACCATAGCTGGTTCTTTCTGTGAGTGAAGCAGCTTTTCTTTCTTTCTTTCTTTCTTTCTTTCTTTCTTTCTTTCTTTCTTTCTTTCTTTCTTTCTTTTTTCTTTCACTTATGGTTTTTCAAATCAGAGTTTCTCTATGTATCCTTAGCTGTCTTGGAACTCACTCTTGTAGAGCAGACTGGCCTCAAACTCAGAGATCTGTCTGCCTGCCTCTGCCTCCTGAGTGCTAGGATTAAAGGCTTTGTCACCATCACCTGTCACTTTTTTTAGAAATAAAACTAAAAACCAGATCAGCAATGTTTCATTTCTTTGTTTTTTGAGAGATCATTTTTAATATTGCTTCCTAATAAAGACACAAAAGTTATCTTCCAACTGAGCTGTGGGAGGCATTAGATATTAGAAGGAGATGCATGTATATACAGTATGAGAAAAGCAGTAGGAAAAATTATCATTTTTGTATCAAAATGAAACAGCTAGTTATCAAATTTTATGCCACTGTAAATACAGAGGATTATCAATAAATCTTGGTGTTGATAACATATATGAAATATTTTGGATGGAATCCTGTTGGAATCTGGTGAAAGGAAAAAAATTACTGTTATGATTTGTGACTCAAGTGACCCTGGCAGGTCCCCCTTCAGATATGGGGGACCATGCAGAGGGTAAGGGACAGAGAGATATGCCAAGCAGAAAGAGCTTGGGTATGTACAGTTTATTTAGTGGGTATTGGGAGGCTATAAGGGTAGGGGCAGTATAGCAGTGAAAAGAGAGACAAATAGAGGGACAGAGAGAGAGGTAGAAGAGGAAGAGAGAAGGAGGGAGGCAGGGAGCTGCCTCTTCAGAAGAAGCTTTAACAGAGAGACAGGGAAAGGGAAGAGGACCAAGACCATCTTGCATTGGTAAGAAGGGGAAGATTGGGAGTGGGTGGAGCTTGTCTCTTAAAGGAACAGGGTACCTAGGTGACAGGGCAGGCCAGCATAATTATAATTATAACAATTAGACCTTTCACATACCAAAATGAAACAGACAGTATAAGATTTTTTATTACTGTAAATACAGAGTGTTGTAGCAGGCTGCTTGTTTGTTCCTGGCTGCTCAGGCCCCACAATAACCACACAGAAACTGTATTTATTAAATTAGTGTTTGACCTATTAGCTCTAGCTTCTTATTGGCTAGCTCTTACATATTAATTTAACCCCATTCTATTAATCTGTGTATTGCCATATGGCTGTGTTTTATTGGCAAGGTACGGGGGCATCTCTCTGTGGCGAGGTTTCATGGCTTCTCCTGACTCCACCATTTTTCTCCCAGTATTCAGTTTGGTTTTCCCCACCTAATTCTGTTCTGTCCTGCTATAGGCCCCAAACAGTTTCTTTATTAATCAATGGTAATCACAACGTACAAAGGGGAATCCCACATCAACAGAGGATAACCAGTAAATCTTGTTGTTGACAACATACACAAAATGTTTGGGGTGGAATCCTGCTGGAACACAGTGGAAGGAAAAAGTTACAACATTTATGTACCAAAATGAAACAAACAGTATCAGAGTTTATACTACTTGTAAATACAGAGGGTTATCAGTAAATCTTGCCATATTTAATGTATATGAAATGTCTGGTGTGAAATCCTTGAAATCTCTGCTAGAAGACATATCAGGTATTTTTCTTTAACACAATCCCAATCTTTCTAGTTTGGTTCATTTTTTTCTTTTCTGTCTTCCTTTTTTATTGACATTTTACACTTAACACACACTTTTATTGTTTCATTAAGGTGACTACATTGGAAACTTCCTCAGCTATTTTCAGGAACACTATACATTGCTGTGAACTCTATCCTACTGTGCCTTTGATACCAGAGCTGATACTTTGTTATAGCAAATATTGCCTCCTTCCTCTTTACTCTCCCAAGACCAGTAAGAGATATTTATACCCCAGTGTGTATTATGACACTGTTCACATTAACCAGCCCATGGAGCCCACCTGTATCTTGCAGTGAATAAATGGGAAAAATTGTGATACATATAAAAGAGAGGATGAGATGACATTTTTTATGACAGCATGGGTAGACATTAGTGGCATGTTGAGAAACATTAATCAGACATGGAAAGCCTAACACTGCTTGACAGAAGAGGGAATAGCTAGGAGTATGGACTGTCTATTCAGAGTTTGTCTATTCAGATGTTTGGAAGAGATTTTAAGTACAATGATAAACTCAGAAATTATAGGTAAGTCTAGACATTTCAAGTTTGAAGGTGTTTAGAAATCTGATATTTTTAAAGAACTAATCTTGGGGATGAGGGTGACAAGAGGAAAGAAAGTTGATGAATTGATTTCTCACATGCATAACTGTTGGAACTGGGTAGTGAGTACATGAGAATTTAGCATATTTTTCTTTATTTTCATATAAGCTTGCAGTTCCCAATAGTAAATGCCTTATTTTAAATGTTAAAAATAAGAGAGAAGAGAAGAGGAGAGGAGAGGAGAGGAGAGGAGAGGAGAGAAGAGAAGATGAGGAAGGACTTATAGACCTTCAAGAGGCCAGTGAAACAAATGAGTCTTTATTGGGGAGATTAAAGGACACATTGAAAATCACCTTAGTAGAAATAAAAAAATAAAAATCATGATAATTGAGTTTCTAAGGATATTTTTCTAAGAATCTCTAGAGTTACTGTAAATATTTTTGTGTAGATTTTATTTTTTAGTGGAAACATGGGTTTTCATTTCTCTTGGGGAAATATGTGGGTAGCAGGGCCAGGGCATATAGTAAGTGTATTCCCATTTTAACAAACTGATGATCTGTTTCCCGTTGTCTTTTATCAAAACTGGTCACGTTGAACATATTTAATACATGATCTTTGTTAGCCAGTATTCAAGTACTTGATCCTTTTTTATTCTCTCTGTCTCCCACTTTCTCTCTTAAACCAATGTTTTTTACAATTCTCAGGACACAACTTCTTTTTGATCTATGACTTACAAAAATTATTTTTTGAATTCCCTTTGAAGGACTCAGAAAAGAGGACTTTTTTAAATTAGACCAAAATCCAAGTGTTCCATTTTCTATAATGTAGATAAGGATTTTGGTATTATACCTGAGACATTTTTATTCACCACTAGGTCACAGAGATTTTTCTTCTCTCTTTTCCTCAGAGTGTTTATAGCCCTAGGCTTCATACTTGGGTAGTGTTTTATAGAAGGTAGAAGAAATGAGTCTTAGCTTGTGGATACAGATTGCCTCAGAGGGTAGGCAGAAGTCAAAATCATACTTACATCTTTCCTCCTGTTCCTCTATGATTAGGTGTCATTTCTGCAAATTTGGCTTCTATTTTTTTTCTAAATTGCTCAGCCAGATGAATTTCTTTTGAATTTTCATACAGTTTGAAAGTTATCTTGTGCTGGAGATGGCACATGGTTAAAAGCACTGGCTGTTCTTGCAGAGAACCCAGGTTTAGTCTCTAGTACCCTCATGGCCATTCACAACTATTTGTAACTCTAGTTGCAAGGTATACAACACCCTCTTCTGTTCTCCTTTTGGATCAGGCATGTACATCATGCACAGATAGGCAATGAGTCCCTCCAGCTCCCAAATGATGACATAGAAATTTCTTTTCAATTATGAAAGTTTGACCTTATCTTTGGCTTGTTTTTAAATAGCTCTTAGAACTTAAATTTGTACATTTCTATTAATCTGTTTTGCCTTGTAGCTTTTTTTTAACCTTCTTTTCATTCTGTATGTCCAACTCTCTCAGTGTCTCATTGGCATCTCGACTTTTCCTTCTCTTCTTTTCTCTCCAAGAAAATCCCACCTATCTTTCCTACATAGGTATTGGCAATTTAGCTCTTTATTAAACCAATCAGAAAGGGCCTTGGCAGAGACACATCTTCACAGTGTACAAATATTCTGCAATCCAGACATATATGCAGACAAATCAACCATATGCATAAAATAAAAAATAATGTTAAGAATAATGACAAACCTTACTTATTTCTTTGAAATGTCCTATATCCATAAATGTGTTGGGAAGATCACTTCCTAATCTGTTGAGATTTTTTTGTTATTTTGGAACAATATTAATTTTTTTCACACGGTTGTGATAAGCTTGTTAAAATGCTCCCATATTTCACCCATTAATTATGTCAATGTGTTCTATTGCATTACATTTTTGTGTATGTTTATTCATTTATTTACTTGTTAGTTTATTTGAAACTGATCCTTATGTAGTACAGGTTGGTTTCAAACTTCCTATTCAGCCAAGGCTGGCTTTGTACCCCTGACTCTCCAGCTTCTGCCTCTCTAGCACTGGAACTGAAGAAGTGTAACAACATGTCTGTCTCCTTGACTAGAACAGGAGATACATAGACAGTCGTGAACTGCCCCATGTGGGAGCTGGTAGCCAAACTTGGGTCCTCTAGAAAAGAGACAACTATTCTTAACCTCTCAACTATCTCTCCAACCTCTTGCTAATCCCTGCCACCCCCTATCCCCTATAGTGTTTCTCTCAGTCCTAATCAGTCTTTTTGTTTGTTTGTTTTTGGTTTTGTTTTCTGTTTTTTTTTTTTTGGTTTTTTGTTTTGTTTTGTTTTGTTTTTGAGATAGGGATTCTCTGTGTGACAGCCCTGACTGTTCTGGAATTGGGTTTTGTAGACCAGGCAGACCTCGAACTCACAGAGATCTACCTGTCAGTAACTCCATGGGTTTTTTTTTTGTTGTTGTTGTTGATTTTTCATTTTCATCCTGATTTTCACTTGTTCTGTTTCTTGATCCTTTAATGGTGCTTAGTTCAATAACTGGAAGACTCCATAGCAACAATTCTGTTTCCCTTTCTTCTACTTTTCTGTGGGCCATAGACATCATTTATAGACCAGGAATTTCTGTGAAGGGTTTTTGCAGAGGAGACATACAAGCCAAATCTACAGATGATTCTGAGTAAATTTATCCTTTTCCCTGAAAGGTTCTTGAGATTGATTTTTTTCATGGTTTTATTTTTCAGGTGAAAAGCTCGAAAGAAAGTGTTTCAGAATCATCTCTCCCGTGTCTCCTGCTGGGCTTTACTGCTGCTATGCAGTGATCATCCTCCTCACTGGAGCTGTGATTGCACTTTCTGTGGCTCTGTCATTGTCAGGTGAGTGACGTTCTCCAGATCCTGCAGCATTCTGTCCACATCCACACTGTCAGTTACACTTACTGAGCACTGTGAGCCAGGCACTGTGTGCAGGGCAGAGAGAAAACACACTGGAAATTCCTGTTCTCTGGGAACTTAGGGTCCAGCAGGAAGATGCAGTGAAGGAACAGCACAGGCTGAAATGTGCACAGAAGGCCAAGCTCAGCATCCCTGGGAAGAGGACATTTAGTAAACTCTAAAGAGTAGAGAACAAGGAGACCAATACCCAAAGGAGGAAGCTCAAGAAATTTGAGGACAGAGAAGAGAAATATGGCCAGAAAGATACAGCAATTCCTCTCCCTCCATTACCCATGGTGTTAGTTAAAATGTTCAATCATATTTTGAAAATACTCAAGGAAAGGTTTTTGTAGTGATCTATTTATAGGATTTTAGAATTACACTGTTCAGAATAGTGTAATAAAAGTCTTGTACTGTTGACATCTGTGGGGGGGATCCTCTTTCCCTCTTGGCCTGTTGGTCACCAAGTTGAAAGTGGAAAGATGAGGAAAAGGTGACAGAAAATTTTGTATACAGCCTATGAACACAGATAAACTGAGGCCTCTGGGAGACATACTTAGGTGAATCAGCTCAACTTTATTCCTGAGTATAAGGAAATATAGGATTGTGGAGCTTTGGGACACACTGTAATTTATATTAAGGGGCACCGTCCTATCATAAGACTTGGTATGTGGTAGTTGGTCCTTAAGCAGAGTTCCTAGTACTAGTCTTCTTAACAGGGATCTGTATCATGGGTCAAGCTAAAGATGAATCAAGCATCTGGTTTTAAAGGCAGGCATGTATGTGATTTAGAGATAGCTTTCAGATCAGTTCTGTTCTCCAGGCCCAGGAACATTCTGCAGACAAGGCTAGATAGAGAGCAAGAAGCTTTGTTGAAAAAGGAAGAAGCTCCATATTGTCAAGCTTAGAGAGAAAGCTGTTGTGACTGTGACCTCTAGTGAGCCAGCATGTATTCCAGCATCTGAGCAATCCCTTACTGCAACATGTCCACACTGTGTACACTGCCTTCCCAATAGTCCTCACTGTTACCTCAGTTATCAGGCTGACTGTCAAAGTAGGTTGCCATATAGGGTGCTTGTTGTTCTAGCAACCCCTATTGAAGTGAACAATCTTAAAGCACAAAAATTATGATGGTATAATAGAAATTTACAGCCGGGCGGTGGTGGCGCACGCCTTTAATCCCAGCACTCGGGAGGCAGAGGCAGGCGGATCTCTGTGAGTTCGAGACCAGCCTGGTCTACAGAGCTAGTTCCAGGACAGGCTCCAAAGCCACAGAGAAACCCTGTCTCGAAAAACCAAAAAAAAAAAAAAATAATAATAGAAATTTACTTCTTGGGTGCCCTATTGTCAGTGAGCACCTGAGAGAGATTGTGGCATAGGCCCAAGCTGGGATGCCTTTAGTTAAAGGACCATCATCCTAAGGAGAAGATTCTTATAGATCAGTTAAAAAAACTACAGTTAAAATAACATCTCACAACTGAGCTCAGTAGGGTATGCCAATTCTTGTTATAATTCATTTTATTGTCCAAATTTTAGTAAGAAAGCCAGAACAGGTCTCAATCAAAAATACCGATGCTCCTTGCCCAAGATACTGGATTGGATTTGAGAGTAAATGTTTTTATTTTTCTGAAGACACAAGTAACTGGACATTCAGTAAGAACTTCTGCATGGGACTAGGGGCACAGCTATCTCAAATTGACAACATGGAGGAACTGGTAAGAAATGATCAGAATTGATTTGTTTGTTTTATTGAATATGTATTGCCTTGAGATAGACGGGTTAAAGATGAAGCCATGAGGAAGGATCCCATCCCGTGCAGATGGAGACATGGGGAATACATGAATGTGTCCATTTCCTGCTGACAACACTTCTGATTGCAGCCCTCAGGCACTCAAGAAACGTTTTCTCATGTAGTGCTCATAGTCAGCCTAGAAGGTTGGATACGCCATTGTACTGAGATACCTGCTGGTGATGAGCATTTTCTCTAAGCTAGCACATAATGCATTCTGAAGGCAACAACTGTTAATAACTGCAAGGGCAGGCTCAACCAGGAACTAACCCAGCCATGAGGAATATG
The DNA here is from genome assembly GCA_004026605.1 of Ondatra zibethicus. Taxonomy (NCBI): domain Eukaryota; kingdom Metazoa; phylum Chordata; class Mammalia; order Rodentia; family Cricetidae; genus Ondatra; species Ondatra zibethicus. Next base: position 60,304 of record PVIU01012202.1, read on the forward strand.
TCATTAAACTCAGTAATTTAATTCAAATGAGGTACTTAAGAATTATGGCTGTCAACTGGATCCACTGAGAACAGAGGGCAATTATGGCTCCAAAGGCTGTGTACCTCACATATACTCTCCTGTCATCTAATGAGGAAGCTGTGGGGTGGGGACGCTCAACAGTCATCTGAAACAGAGAGACACATAATTTCGCTTTCCATGTTTTATGACAGAATTTGCTAAAGAGATACAAGGGGACCTTTGACTACTGGATCGGCCTGCACAGAGAGTCACCAGAGCACCCTTGGAGGTGGATGGACAACACAGAATATAACAGCTTGTATGTTTTCAAACCATTTTCCTTCTACTGTGATAATTTGTTGTGAAGTGTGTGAGTTGTGTCTGCTAGAGAGGAATGTCTGTGTCGTGTGAAGCCGGCTGTACTGCCTCGGAGGTATATTGGCCATCATTTTAAAAACCTTTTCTTAGCATGATTTTGATTCCATCTGGGGTAGCTATTGTCTTCTCCATCACTAATTTAAATTTCTTTATTGTTGATAAATGCCCTGTGTGGAATATAGACAGAACCTTAGATGGGCAATGAGAGACCTGAAGCTACAAAAGGGCAAGCCTGAGACCCATTAGCCTGCTGTGTGTGTGGCTGCACCCATTCACAGAAGCAGAGACTCCAAGGCCTTGGAAACCTCCTCTAAAATCTAACTAGAGAGCACCCAAGGCAATTTTTGAATGTGAGCATAGCTGTTTTGAATGGAGCCATTATACTGGAATGTTAGATCACAGACCCAGTCTTGTCCATCATTAAAGCCCTTTCATTATTTACTAAGAAGTGGTTTTCCCCATATGTGAAATGCTTCAAAACAGAATTGAAAATCATCCTCAGTGAGGCCACCTATGGCTGTAGTTCATTTCAACTGGGTAGCAAGCCCTAGTTAAATCCTTTGTACACACATTGAAGG
>PVIU01012203.1:0-61097 GCA_004026605.1 Ondatra zibethicus
CACAGTATAGTACCTAGAAGGAACAGTCATACAGCATAGTATATCACCCAGAAGGAACAAGCATAAAGTACAGTATATCACCCAGAAGGAACAAGCATACAGTACAGTATATCACCCAGAAGGAACAGGCATACAGCACAGTATAGTACCTAGAAGGAACAGTCATACAGCATAGTATATCACCCAGAAGGAACAAGCACACAGTACAGTATATCACCCAGAAGGAACAAGCATACAGTAAAGTATATCACCCAGAAGGAACAGTCATACAGCACAGTATAGCACCCAGAAGAAGGAACAGTCATACAGCACAGTATAGCACCCAGAAGGAACAGCCATACAGCACAGTATAGTACCCAGAAGGAACAAGCATACAGTACAGTATATCACCCAGAAGGAACAAGCATACAGCATAGTATAGTACCCAGAAGGAACAGTCATACAGCACAGTATAGCACCCAGAAGGAACAGCCATACAGCACAGTATAGTACCCAGAAGGAACAGCCATACAGCACAGTATAGTACCCAGAAGGAACAAGCATACAGTACAGTATATCACCCAGAAGGAACAAGCATACAGCATAGTATAGTACCCAGAAGGAACAGTCGTACAACATAGTATAGTACCCGGAAGAAGCAGGCATGGGGTACAGCATAGTACCCAGAAGGAACAGATTCATGCTATGGAATGGTAGTTTATTTGCACGTGTTTTGGGAATATCTTCTGGTTCATGAAAAACAAAACTTTTCAGAAGCACAAGATGGCAAAGCAAGAAAGGGAGAAGGAAAAGAGGAAGGACAGAAAGGAAGAAGGAAGGAAAGAAAGAAAGGACTAGAAGAAAGAAGAGACTAACAAAACAAACCAAAGCCCATTTATTTCCATAAAACATCCCAGTTTAGCTCTCTCCTTCATGAAGCCTTTATCCAATTACCCAAATGGTATGTTAATCTTTCCTAGACAGCCCAATACAGAGAGCAACAGAACAGGAGTAATTTAGTGAGATCCTGTTCAGGACAAGGACCTGTCCTAATTGCAAAGGTGGTAGCTAAAAACAAAACAAAACACCTAGGCTTAATTAGGGAATTGAGTGAAAAAGCACAAACCCAGTAACTTTCTGTGAGAAACGGCAATAGATGGCACCGGGAAAACATAAAGGCTATTCTATCCAAATTTGTGTTTTCAAACTTTCTTACTGATTCATATTCATTGAACACAGTGCTGAGTTTCATAAAGACAGTTTGACCATATTCATGTCTTTTTCCATCCTTTCTCTCCCCTCATTCCTTCTCTTACTGCCACCCCTTCCTTCTCTAGTCTCCTTTATACTGTTTTTATGTATCTATAAGGAATCTGGCCTCAACAAATGTTTAAAAGCATATTCATTCAGTTCTTAAAGAAGGTGATGGCTAAGGTACATCTTTAATTGTAAGACTTATGTAGGTAAGGGAGAAATGAGAGAGAATTCCTGGCCAGGACAAGCATAAGTAAAGTCTAGAGCAGGAGTTTGACTCAAAGCCTGTGCAGTTACCAGATCCTCAAACCTGCCAAGGCTTTTCACTGCATCAGATTGCAAGTTCCATGAAATTTCACCTAGACCTTCAAGGACATAGACTTTGACCCAGGTAGAAGCTCGTGTAGAACATACCTGCTCCAGGTACTGTGTCATCTGGTAGCTCTCCAAAGCAGAGGTTGGGGATATAGGGCTAGGAACAAGGAAGCAAGATTAGGATGAGGGTAGCAAGCACCTGGTAAAATCATCTGAAAAGGGATGCTAAGAACCTTAGCTCTTTTCAGACGTCTGTAAATCCTGTGTTGGTCTCCTCTTAAGTGTGCCTGTGGCAAAGACAGCATAAATTGGAGGTTTCAGAAGAGTGACAAGTGAAGAAATGTGCTTCTTATTCTTGGTGTTGAACTTATTTCACAAACTTAAACTGTTAATCTTAATCTATCTCACCCAGTTTTTATAAAAAGGTTACAAGTTGAGTTATAATTTTTAGAAAAAAACAATCAGGCATAACACAAAGTAAATGTTTTTTATAAAAATGCAGTTTGTTTTATTTTTCATAGAAACTAAAACACCAGAGTTCATTGGTTGCTATATTAAATACATAAATTATAAAATAACCATTCATAAAACTTTACATACAATAAGTGGATTCCTGTCTCTATGGTGAGCCATACAGTACATGAACATGTCCCACGAACTTCAGATAATCGCTCTGCTGCACCCAGTCAAGTTCTGCCTCTCAGTAGTCAGCAGTGAAGCAGCCCACAGAGTCATGCGATGAGACAAGAGACACCCTGACTAATCAATTAATGCAGGTGACTGTGGGAATGCTTTGGAAACAGGCCCCCTGACTACACCAACTCAGTAGACACATGAGGAACTGTGCAGTCAAACCTATTCGCTCTAAACTCAAGTCCCCACAGATTTAGACACTGCAGGTTCGATCATGCACAAAAGCTTCTTGAGATGTAAGTACAGTTGATAAAAACATAGGACCTTTGACTGATATTAATACTGTAAACTGCGCTGGGGTTGTCTTTCTTGAGATTCTAGGAACAAAGATTTCTGGCTTAGGGGGGCTGGGTCATTGAAAATTCACAGGAAATAGTGGTAATGGGTGGAAGGTGGATCAGCCGAGCCAAGCGAAGCGACCAAGGAAGGGTGAGTATAGACACCATATGCTAAACAAAACCAAGTTGCCTAGCAACATCAGAAAAGCATCTTCTTTAGATCCTCTTGTCCAGGTCTGAAGTATATATCTGTTAATGCCCGCATTATCATACTGGGTACAGAATACATATGTGTGAATATGTACATCTCATATTTATAAGTGTTTGGATGTTGATCTGCCTTACTGTGGGGAGATGATACAGTTAGTAGGGTAAATGGGCACATTTTGTGAGGTGTCTGTCAAACTTAAGTGGTTCTGGATTTGTTTCTTTTTAGAAAATTAGATCATTCATTCTTTAGGAAGTATCCAGAGTCTTCATTGTGGGCAAAGAGGACTCAACTTGTTTGCCTGCTCCACTGCCACCCTGTAGGACTGTATATAGCAAAAATGGAAATATGATGAATGTAAAGATTTTGGTTCAAAAAAAAGCAAAATAGAACCAGAACTCCTAATTAAGTCAATCATTTGTACCTCTGGGTTAGATGCATTAGATTGAATATAGTAAATTATAATCCATCTTCCTGTACTGCCCCTTTACATATAGCTTTTAAAATTCTAGTGAAGAATTGGATTCAGGCTCTCCAAGCAATAGAAGATTTATGTAGGAAGAACTCAACTGCTAAAGTCAGGGATGGACTGGAATCTGCCCTGCTCAGCTCTGAAATGGTATAATAGAATTTGGTCCTTGAAGAGGCATCCTGGGGACCCACCCCATTCTCCCATCATGCTGAGTCCTTCTGTAGATATGTCTGGAATCCACTCTCTAGGCAGTTTTCTATATGGGAATTATAAAGTAGTCAGGAAGAAGGGGATCTTTCTCCTATGACCCTTTGCCCATCTAGAACAGAAGTCCATGGGAAGACATGTGTGGGTCCATCCTGGAAGCAGTAGCTCATGCCATAAACAGTCATTTAAGATCTACTTCAACGCTGGGTGGTGGCGTATGCCTTTAATCCCAACACTTGGGAGGCAGAGGCAGGCAGGTTTCTGTGAGTTTGAGGTCAGCCTGGTCTTCAGAGTGAGTTCCAAGACCACCAAGGTTACACAGAGAAACCTGTCTCAGAAAGCAAAGCAAAACAAACAACAAAAAGATCTACTTCTATTACTGATACTTCAAAAGTTATTTTTTCCACAGAGTAGATCAAATTGAATTCCTAAAACCTGTTATGTTACCAGGGCAAGGATCTGGTGAGATGTGGCTCTGTACTGTCTAGAACACTCAGGCACCTGGGCTCAACTTCTAGCACCACTGTAAAAAATAAAACAAAGAGAGGGAGGTGAGGAAAGGGTGGAGCGAGAGGGCAGTTAAATTATCACAAAAGCAATGCAACTCCCAAATGATATCATTGATTTCTACAATCCTTATTCCAGTACATACACTGTGTGTGTGTGTGTATGTATGTTCAACTCCACTCTTTGACAGATAAAAAGAACACAACTATATGTTTAATATAGAGTACATTGGTCATCTACTTTGATGTAACATTGCAGAAATGGTCCAGTTATTTAAATATCAACACATAACCAACATATATTCTTCTTACAGTTTCTATGAAAACCCAGGCAGGTTAAAAACATTTTAAAATAAGGTGCTTATCAATTATATTGAAGAGCTGAGCATACACATTTTACAGTGTGTTTATAGGAAAAGTTAACAATACATAGGCAGAAGAAAAATTGGGCAAGGTGTATTTAAAGTAAATAATAAAAAAATAGACAGGTTGAAATAAAATACTGCAGCACAAATGATTTGGCAAATTTTATTTCTTCTATGGCAAGTGGAGATCCTTCCTGACCCCAGTGATGACCATATCTCCCGAAGAACCATATCCATACATAAGAAGTTACTTCTAGATTGAAGAAAGAAAATCAAAGTGAAGTGTATTCTTTCGTTCTTAAAACCTTCCTTTTAGTCGCAGTTTAAGTGAGATGACCTAAATCAAACAGGATTATCACTAGTCTAATTCTTCACCTGAAATAGAAGTTAGATGGCGTTGAAAAGGAGAAGGTGAAGTTGACGACAGTGTTTTGTAGAACCGTTCTCAGAGCAAGTCTGTGTATTTCTTCTCACTCAAGGACATTTCACTATCCTGATGGTGCTAAACAGGAGCTTTCGCTTCTATTTGAACTACTCAGTCGGTTTCAAAGAGATGCATACTTGGCTAAGAGAACATAGGTAAATGAACTCTCATTGTGCTAATTCCCCCTAGATCTCTGGGTAAGTGTATCTGGATGGTAAAGATACAGAAATTAAAAGAATTGAGTGGGAATTATAATTTTGGAATAAAATAAGAAAGTCATAGCAGAGCTCTCTATTATTCAAGTTACATTTTTTGTCTATTCTGAACATCATATGCAAGGAAGCATTCCATTTTCATTGACCTGTGAATGAGCAGAACATACATTCACAGTTTTCTCAATACCACTGTAATTGTAGATATGGATGGGATCTGTCAAAATGTTTAAATATTTTTATCCCTAGTCTAAATAGTAGAACATTCATTTTGAAGACATAACCCAAACCTGATAAAGATATCACCATTTAGCTTACAGCCTAGAGAAATTTCCTTGGTATTCTGGATATTAAACAGAAAATATGTCACCCAACACACACACACACACACACACACACACACACACACACACACACACACACATTTTAGAGACAATCAGCTGCTGCTCTCAGACAGTTCAGTATGGGATTGACACAATTCAAATAACAGCAGGAAAGCAGGTATGGACTCTTATTAACATTCATAGTAATTTAGATGTAGTTCTCTGGTATTAAAATTTACCACCAGGCTCTTGATAGGGAAAGCCAATAGGAGAGAAGCATGTTTGGAGCAGATTAAGTATGGATTTTCTCAAGTGGACCCCATAATGGTAGATGAAGCATCATTAAAGAGGTAAAAAAAAAAGCCATTTGTATACATGACCAAGAGTTAGCTGGGTGGCAGGCACAGTAGAAGTGCCCTGTTTCACGTCAACTGCACAATGAACCTGCTAACTGCATTTGATCTGGAACTTACCTTAGTGGCACAAAGAGTCCACAGGATAGTTCTGATTTTTGTGTTTGCATCAGGACACATCATCTGTCATTTCTTGAAAGAAATATTCAGATTTCCCAGTTGTTCTTGCCAACCCTTGATTGCACAGTTTGCTTTCCTGTGATGATGACGGGGTCTTGTTGATGGTGTGTTTATGCAACCAGGAGAGCATAGGAGTTGCTTAGCATTGAAATGACATAGCATGAGTCAATCTATTTGCTATAGATGATTCAACATCATGGTTTTGAATCTCACAATTTATTGCTAATAATGTCTTAGGTAGCTTGATGGGAAAGCTTCAGTAATGCTATGCTCCTTGAACCAAATCAATAATTATTTCATTATAATAGGGAAATCAAACACTATAGCATTTATAACAGTTACAAAGCACTTTGTGCTACTTTAAGCACCTCTTGTTCCAGAATTGCAAATAAAACCTTATGAAAAAAAGCATTTAACCCTCATTTTGCAAATGAGGAAACTGAGGCACCGAGGTTCAGTGACTGGGCCAAATACTTGGGTAAGCATTAAAAACAAGGGCAGAAATGTGGGACCTCAGCATTGTTTTGTCTAGTAGATTTTTCAGTTGTTCTGGCTTTGAAAACGCCAGCGCTAAAACTGAAGGAGAATATGCTCAATTCACATATGGAACTATTTGTGTAGCATTTCATAGAAAGAGTTTCTGGCTCCCTGCACACATTCTCTATGCGTGGAAATCCTAGCCCCAGAAAGAAAACTTTGATTATTTGAAAACTTGAGGTTGTCTTGTTATCTATAGTAAATGAGGTGTAAAATTAGCCTTTCAGGAACATATATTTACTGTCAGTGCTGAATCCAAGACTCAGTAATACATAACTTAGGAGAAGTACAAGTCTTCTATCTGCCTGTGGTAGAGAACCGCAGTGTCAGTAGCGCGATCCCTCTCTTGAGAAAAGTAGACCCATGGTGTCGCTGTTAGCTATCTCAGAAAATCACGTTATTGTTCTAAATGACAAGAGTTCAGATTGCTCTGGGTATAGCAGGATACTCAACATCCACAGCTCTCTGGCAAACGCGACTGTTGGTATTTGACTTATCACCTCTACGATGTTTACCCAAGTCGGAGAGCGTATTCATCTGCAGGCAATTTGAACTTGAAACTGGAGGATGCAGAGGTGCTCTCTGGCCCTAGTTCCCTATAGCTCTTGATGCTCTAAGCAGAGCTCAGTCGGGGAGTTTGTGATTTGTGGGTATAATCTTCATCATTTTCAATATGGATGAGACCACAGTGGAGACATGCAGGTGTGTGATGCCAGGAAGCATTAGATTTACGTTTGCATCCCATGTTACACACCCCAGAGTCATTTGACTTGGTCGCTTGTAGCGTAACTGAGATCCACTTCTGATCCCAAATTCCACCTTTAGGAGAAACAAAATGGAGAGTGTTTTTCTTCCATCCATATCACAGATGCCTCTGTTCCTGAGTTTAAAACAATCATAAGGACAGAAAAGCAAATCCCTGGAGTAAAAAACCAGACTTTTCAAATGAAACCTTTTATTGTAAATAGCTCCTCATAGGTATTCCTCGTGCTTCATTCCCCACCCACCCTCGATTTTTTTCTTATGTTTGTTTTGTTTTTTTTTAAAATGATGTTTATTTTCAGGAATAGTGTTTCCATGGGGTGTGATGTTACATTAAAATGACCCCCCCTGCACAGCAGGAGTTGAATGTTTCATTGTAACTTTGGTTCCATGCCCAAGACACATCTTCTCTTGATCTGCTGAAACTGGTTCCACTGCTGAATTTTTCCTTCACACAATATATGTTTATAGTTCTCTTCTTCTGGTTCAACATACACACATTTCATTAAATGCAGCATATAATGTAGATTTTTCAACAGGGTCATTATAAACTGTCAAGTAAGAAACCTTGAATAATGGCTTTAAAGCACACAGTCTTGGCTACAGGGTAGTTCTTAGCTTTTGATTTCCCTTACATCGGTGTAAACAATTTTGCCATCTTTGAAGGTTTAAAAGCATATGCCTTCTGGGGGTATGATCTGTGTTCTTGAATTTTCTGTAAGACAGAGGAAAATAATTTACCAACCATCATCTGTGTCAACAGCTGAGTAAGAAAAAAGTAAACTCTTACACAAGACAAGTTTTGGTTAATTTCTGGCACCAGAACCAAACCATACTTTTAAAAATTAAGATAAAAACATTATTATTTTTGTCTGTGTTTTGAGCTGAATGCTTTTTGAAAAATCATATAATATCTCTAGGCTTAGTTGCTTTAAGAGGAAAAAAAGAATTATTTATTCCGTGATTTATTAAAATAAATTACATACAAAGTAATAACAGTTTTTATAGTTAGTGCCTCCTGGGTATATTAGCTATTATCATTATTGCCAGATACTGTTTTAAAAGCTATGCTATCTACAACTTTCTATGATTTACTTTTATGTCACACTTGCTGTTCTACAACTACAACCGCTGGCATGTTTTCTCACCCCAGAGAATGATGGAAGGACTTCCTGAGGACTCTGCAGTACAGACTTTGTAGTTGACTCTGAAATGTCCCCGAAAGTGAGTTGTGGCCACAGGGCTCTCTCCCTGCTCTTAGTATTACTGCCTGGATTTCTACTTAAATAGAACTCTCCTTTATAAAGTCTTCTCTTCCAATGACATCCAGAGATGGCAGAAGAGGACATGCTACCGTGCCTTGTTTAAGAACAGGCCTTCACTCTGAATGACATGGATAGAGAACAAAATTCTTTGTTGTTGCAACAAGCTATTTAGCTTCCCTAAGCAGCATTTTAATCTAAATAAAGAATGAAAATATTGACTTGTAGTAAGGAGGAGCGGGCTTGCCTTTTGTCCCGCCGCCTAGCTTGTCCCAGCCACCTGGCTAGTTTAAGCCCCGAAATAATTACACAGAAACTGTATTCATTTAAACTACTGCCTGGCCCATTAGTTTTAGCCTCTTATTGGCTAACTCTCACATCTTTGTTTAACCCATCTCCATAAATGTGTATCGCCACTTGACTGTGGCTCACTGGCATGAGTCTAATCAGTGTCCATCTCAGACAGGAGTTTCATGGCATCTGCCGCACTGCCCAGCATTCTGTTCTGTCTACTCTGCCTACCTAAGTCTGCCCTGTCAAAAGGCCAAGGCAGATTCTTTATTCAACCAATGAAAGCAACACATACACCATTGACTCTGTAGAAAGATTATGCTACTGCCCCAGAAATGTTGACCAAGGTCCAAACTGACAGATCAGGAGGTGTTTTGTATCTCAATCACATTTTCAAATCACCACATGGAGGCGCATTAAACAGACAAACTCTTGCTGCAGGTGTAAGTTAGACGTATGTGTAATATATGTTTGTGTAAAAATTTGCTTTAAAGGTTTAGATTAGGATGGTGAGTGTAGTCAGAGTAAGCTATGGCAAAGGTGTACAGTGAATGAAGGCATGAGGTTATGATGAGAGAGGACACAGAAGATGGGCAGGCAGGTAAAAGTACTTGCTGCATAAGCCTGATGACCTGAGTTTAGATCCCCAGAACCCACAAAAAGCTAGATGCTGTGGTACTTATACATAAGCCCAGCACTTCTATAATGATATGGGAGGTGGAGGCAGGATTATTATCTAGAATCTTATAGATCACCTAGCCTGGAGTACATAGTACAGCAGCAAAAGAAAGAGAGTCTTTGCCTCATCAATGTGAAAGAACCAACCTCTACATACTTGTGAAATAAACAAATGAATGACTAAATCGACAAATAATAAAAGAGAATACATGGGGGGATGGGGCATTGCAAAGAGGCATTAAAAGCTTGGTGATGTGTGCACAGGCAGAGACCTGTCTTCTGTATACATACTTCTTTCTCTTGTTTCTCAGAGGAGAGAATTGGAGTGGGATGACAGAATAGAGATGGGGAGAGAAGTGTTATTATCTCTGCTTATGCTTCAACAAAAGATGACCTCCCCAGCAAGAAGCTGTGGGCTAGAGCCACAGATGGGAGCTAGAACAACATTGCAAAGGTTGGGCCTCAGATAGGCTGAGACTAGTACACTGGACATTCTTGGAGTGGCCCTCTGAAGAGCTCATGTGTGTTTGCTACATACTCTCAGGATGGCCAGTCTTTGGTCACTTTGCCAAAAAATCACTTCGAAGACCTAGTCATTCACAGTCAGAGAAATTGTGACAATCACTCAGAAACAGTTTCTCTCCTCTTATGCTCCTTTCTCCTCTTAATAAACTCTGAGCCCATGGATGGAAGGCATGAGATCTACAGCCAAATCATGAACCAGTTCCTCTTTGGGGTACCTTACCTTGCTAAGATAGGATAAGAAAAGGCATGAGATTAAATCAAATATGAGATTGAAGTTTCAAACTGGGCAAGAATTTCAGGTACTAGAAGTGAATGGGAAGTGGGGGAATATATTGAAGAATTATTTGAAGAATGAGGAAAGGAAATGAGACCGAACTGAAAAGATGACTCAATTCACGTTTACACACTGCCACCACCACAAAAGCTTAACTGTATTCTCGGAGCCAGAGAGATGACTCACTGGCTGATTTTTGCAGAAGACCCAGATTACAATCCCAGCACTCGTGTGGTGGTGGCTCACAACCACCTGTGACAGTTTCAGGAGACTCAATGCCCTCTTCTATCTTCTGTAAACACTGCACACATGTGGGGCACAGATACACATGCAGGCAAAATACTCATACATATAAGATAGATACAATAATATTTTTTTAAAAAAGAATAACATTCTTCACTCCCTGGCAATGAGATCTTATCCACACAATGTTTTAGAGAGATGTTTATGTATCTGTATACATTAAATAAATAAATAAATGCCCTTTCAAAGGCATTTACTTGCAAACTTTCAGTTTATATTCTATGAGAAATTCCATCATATATTCTGGATCATAGCCATATATCATTTTTGTTTCCTTTCTGTTTAACTTTGGCCATGGCTGGCCTTGTATTCATAATCTTTCTGCCCTCACTGTCCCAGTGTTGGGACTGTAGCTATCTGCCACCCCAATAAGCTATTGTTTCTGCCTATTAGAGTTAGCTAGATAACGCTTGTAGTTAGAATGTGTTAGTTTTTAAAACCAACTAGTTTATAATCATTTCTTAGAATTTTATATTTTTATAAATTAAGGAGTATCTTTAAAGGAAATTATTATTGCTATTGTGAGGCCAGTGGCACTGAACCTGAGTAACTTCAATTATCCAGAATCACGCTGTGGATCAGAGATTCTTTTAAGCAAGTACTTACAGAGGCTGACTTTTACCTTCCTTCTCTGAGGCACACTGCTTGCAGCTATCATTCTGAAACCCTCCATGCCACCAGGCTCCGAACCAAGAGCATGTCATCTCTGATTTCTGACTTTAATATCTTCAAACAGTATTTTTATTATTTAAGATTTTCATACAATATAGTTTGATAATATTCACTTTAATCCTCCAGCTCCATCCTTCCATACCAACTCTGTTGCCTACCTCCCTGACTTTTGCTCTCAAGTATCTTTTAAACCCACAGAGTTCAATTTGTCCTGCTCCTGGATGGTGGCTTTTCCAGGGGAGTGTCGTTGGCCTACCCCGGGTCACAGCCTCAAAGAAAACTGCCTCTCTTTTAGCGGCTCTCATTTGTCAAAGACTGTGACATCTTAAAGGCGCGCCCATTCGACCTGCCGCCCCATCCAGAAACCCAGGCACAGCTCCCGCACTTTCCCTTCCTTCAGAACTTCAATGCAATTTCTCATTCAATAAATTCATGTGAATTCAATAAAAGATAGCCATTGCTGTCTCTGTTTTACCGATAGAGAAAATCATATTGAGAATTGTTAAGCAACTGATTCATGGAAGTATGAGTGTGAGAACGCACAATATTGAATGAGTCCTAATTGAAGCCAGAGGGTAGAGGCTTTTCTCTACTGACATGGGAGGTGACCCCATCATGGACTGGATTATTATCCCAGAAAAGGCCTGAGGGAACTAAGTAAGTTCTTTGTGTCTTTCTGTTCCTTCTCTTACATGAGGACACAGTGTCTCTTCCAGAACACATAGCAATGTGTAATCTGGGAAGCAGAGACTGAGTCTTCACCAGATGTAGACCCTGACAATTATTGGGTGTAGACTCCTTAACCTCCAAACTGTGAAAAATAACTCTAATATTTGTAAATCTCCCAGTCTAGGTAGTTTTTTATGGATGTGAAGATCCACAAAATAATAAGGTATAATAAGAGAATAGCATTAATTTTACAGGACTGTTATTGATGCTAGATAAAAATATGGCGATGACTCCACAGTACCCCCTTTTGGCTGAGACTAAAGATTGAAATCAGGGCAATGTAAATACTAGAATGATGCATTTTTAAAAACTACCCAGGATCACTTACAGTACTGCTCAAAGAAAATATGTATGACCATAAATCACTTTCTTTAAACAAGGTAAGTCTTTATGTGTAAGTTAGTTTTAAGCTTATGACAAGAATTATTGATTTAGTATATACAAATTATCTGTAGTATGCTTTTACTATCTGTGAACAATATGATCACTTGTCTTCTCTCTATCCTTATATAAATTGCTTTGCAGACACAAATGACATCATTCAGTTTTGAGTAGTGTTGGCTTTCCAAACATTAATCGAAATAAGATTACTTTCTGAAGAGGCAACTTCTTGTTTGAATTTATGTTATGTTTAGATGGAAATAACTGAAAATTACACTTTCATATTCATATTACAAAAATCAATGAATGTGATAACTAACTTGAAAAATAATAGTAGCTAGCTAAGAATTGCAATGATTTTGCAGGCAATTTGGTAAGTATTTTTCATGTGTGACAACATTCAACTCTCTCAACACATCACCATGCTATGGGTAAATACTTAAAGAGTCACATAGGTTAAATAAATTGCCTACTGTCACACTTCTCACTGGTAGAATTCACACTATGATCAGCTTTTGTAATTCTTAACCACTGACATTTTGCCTGCATACATTTTATACTGACCAGAGTCATTATCACACTCATTTGCTATTGTATTTCCACACTAGACCTTCAGCCTAGAGAGAATGACTAAATATCAATTATGTGCTACTTTGAAGCACAAAGCCAATCTTGAGTGTCCCCAGGAACCTCCAGAAACTTAGCAGAAACCACAGAGATGACACAGTGTGATTTTCCAAGCCAGTAACTGAGTGACACATGAGACAGCAGAAGAAGCTACGCCTGCATGACAATGATCCTTTGGGATGCAGTAGAGATGTCCTGCTATTTGCTGATTAAACTGACTGTGGCGTGAGGTTTGTGGGCGCAGTCCCTGCTCCTGCTGGGCACAGCTGCATGGTAGTGGACAGTCACTCGATGCCACGTTTCTAACTGTAAAACGGAAATGAACACAGTGCTAACCTTGGAGGGTGATTGATGGGGGTTAAAAGCACTTGTTGCTCAGAATAACTCCCAGTACATGACAGCATGGGTGTTAGTGATACTGAAGCTTCCTCCCTTTCTAGTTGATGTTTATGAGAGCTAGTTTGTCTTTCCTAAGTGGTCATGTAGTATCACCTCTTTAGTAATTTGACCGACTGTGTATTTTGAGGAGGAGTTGTTTGCTGACATTGTGGTCCTGTTAGTGCTGTACTAGTGTCTTCTTCCTTCACACCCAATGCTCGCCCTTCCTCTAGGAGGCTCAGTCTTCTTAGTGTGTGTCAAAATTGTCGCCAGGCAAAGGATAGTTTTCAGACTATAAAGAAAATCTTTTGGAAGAAGAAATACAGCCAGAGGATGGAGAGTCAAAGGACATAACCTTTCTAAGCCCTTTTGTTTCACTCTCCCCACTTCAGGTCATGCTAAAGCCTTCTTACTTGTTTGTTTCACAAGGGAGGCAATGAGGTTGACATTCATGGAAAGAGTCTCTCTTCTATCTTTCTGCTTGCTAGAAAAATAATAACTAAAATAAAGCCTAGAGGGGAACTCTGTATAATGTAATTTTGCAGAATAAACAAAGTCAAAGTGGTCCATGGGAGTATATTTAGAACGGCCCTTTATAAACAGTAGTATTGAGATTTGTGGTTTTCCTTGCTGATTGGACATCAGAACCACCTGCTATACGGTGAGATGCAGACCAGTCCCTGCTCTCTATCATTCCCACCTCCCATCAACTCTCTCAGCTCAAGTGGTCTGGCTCATGAAGTGCATGATAAGGCTTCTGTGCCTGTTATTTTCAGCAACAAGAACCACAAGCTAGAATGACTGAGGTGCGTGCTCATCAAATGCCAGTTTGGTAATGACCATAACATGACTGCATTTTTTCCCTTGAATTAATGCTGAAAAGTATCTTGTTTTAAAACAAGATCCATGTTCACTTAATACCATGCTTTCCTGACTTGTGATGTGGAAAGATTGGGACAGAGTTGCAATAGTGTTCATAATTGGTTTCTCTGAGTCTTGGAATCGGCATTGGGGGAATACTAAAGGCACAATGACATTTTCTCATGTGGTAGATGTGGTAGACACAGACACACAACTCCTTCTAGGTGATAGATAGACAGTCACAATGAGAACACTAAGAGTCACAGACTTTGTGACTTCTTAAGGTATGATAACTAAACTGAAAACATCAGTTTTACACCATACAACTTTAAGTTTTAAAAAGAGTCAACCTGGATTGGACCCATTTCCCATTTTGTGGCTAACTAAATAAACTGTTTGGCTTGGAAAAGACATGTGATCCAATAACAACATGTAACCTCCTTCTTATCTGCTTCCTCTCAGAGCCACGGTGTTGAGTTAAAAGGAGTCTTACCTTTAAGAGGCACCTTGACATCAAGGCCATAGAATGAAGGCAAGAGAGAAGAACAAGAATAGAAACAGAAACTGCAGAAGAAAAAGAAGGAGATTATGTAAATCTGAACTCCCATCAGCATTCAGGTAGCACAAAACCTCAGCTTTCCATATTCCCTCATAAAAACAAACCAGAACCACCCTGTCACTTACTCATTGCCATGCATTTTCGAATTAATGACAGGGGATTCTCACAGACAATTGTTCTAGGCTTTAGGCTCTAACTTTCACACATGAGAAAAACTAAGCGTAGAGTTAGCAAAGGTTCAGTCTAACTCCATACAGTCTTGGAGCGCAATGAGAGCTTTGTCCTTTACTGTGCTCATGGTTTCTCTCTTTCAGGGATGTGAGGGTATTTCAGAACTGTAACCAGAGATATGTGCTTATCTTAAGAGGACCACAACATCTGCTGGGTCTCCCTCATGGAATACTTACAAAAAGCACAATATTGGAAGCGCTTTGGTCACGTGACGTGCTGTGTGCAGTGAGGGCTGTTTTGCTTGGTTCATTGATATACTCTGATTTTCACCAACTGCGTGCATGGAAATGAGCCGTCTTAGCCCAGCAGGGACACTGTGTGTGCTCTGAGTATGCTTTCAAGGATTGCAAGGGGAAAATGGAGAGTGTACTGACCCTTAGCTGTTTTAGTAGGCTGGAAGGCAGGAGGGAGTGAGGTCACGTGAGCAGGACACCCAGTATGAACCTCATCTCCCATTCTACCCTCTCTCAAGAGTCAACCAGCTTGCTATTTAAGTAGCTCAGTTCTCTACCTTAAAACGATATTCAGCACTAATTGCTGTATTACTTCAATATCATAGATGACTAGGAAGTTCAAGTCTATAAATATGAGACAAAATCGTAGTGAAACATCCTCATTAAATCCTGACAGCTGATACAGTCTTAATTCCTCTTCTCCCCAGATTTTCCCAGGATTTATTTAGGTAGGTGCTGGAGTGGCAACCCAAATCTCTCCGCTTTTGGAAGCCTCCCTCAAAGGGGACTGAATAGTACCCTGAAATTTCTTCACAGAATTGCCTCAACTGTATCTTCCTGTTTGAGTCAGAACAAGGGGATTAACATCAAGGCAGACCAGACTGGGCCACTCCAAAATGTCAGAAATAGACGACACAAGGTGTGCTCTCCAACAAGCAGGAACGCAGGGAGCAGCCCCTGTCTTCTGTGGATCTTTCCACCAAGTGCAAGGAAACTGCATGCAGCACTAGGGTCACTGTGGCCTCACTCAGCCCTGAAGAATTAAATGGTCTGAAATGAGGGACGTTCAGATATAAATTTGTAAGGAGGACGTGTACTCAAGGATGGGAAAATTTCAGAACAAGACTTTTAAATGTTTTTCAAGTTTCATATGTGACTTCATTTCTTATGGAACCCATAAGAAGATGTCATTGTGGGTGTTGCCACTGCCATTTTATAGATACAAAAGGTATGTTTGTAGTCACTTACCCAGAAGTGGACATCAGAAGCGGAAGCTCATTGTCTACAAATGTGAGCACCCAGGGATACGGCTTCCAGACAGCACTAACTTCTTCTGACCTCACATAAATGGACCAGGGCACATGAGTTTTGGAGGAGCTCAATTCTAACCATAGTCTCGGGAATGCCAGATGGTTTGCTGTGGTCTTCTTGAATCCCATGGAAGTTACAGCCAAACAACTTATTTCAACCCCAGGGTTTAGGGAGCCACTTCCAGGCAGGGAGGCAGGCACATGGGCAAGAACTCCACTCTCTTTCTGCATTCCCCAGCAGAATGCTCCTGGCCCATCAGGGAGGACAGGTCTTTGCGCCAGACGGAGCCATTTCTCTTCTCTCAACACTCAATCTCTTCCACGTGCCCTCTTTACAACACTATTCTTTAGTTTCACCAAACACAGGATGTCTTGAAAGAAATTTCTCTTTCTCTTTTTTTTAATTTTTTAAATTTTTTTGTGGGGAAGTGGGTTCAAGACAAGGTTTTCTCTGTATATTCCTTGCTCTATAGACTGTTTCTGAACTAAGTGTTAAAGTGAAACTGAAACCCAGGGATGAAAGGGATTTTTTTTATAAATAATGGAAAATGTTTATGTGTTTGTTTTTTTTAAATGTACTAAAATACGTTTGAAAGAAAAAGCAAATCAGAGTAACGGGAAAAAATATTGGAAATTAAAATGAGAAGGCAGAGTGAAGGGAATCAAAATTACACACGGCAAAAATATCCAGACTGCTGATGGGACAGCACCCCCCACCCCAATCCCGGCATCCTATTCAAGGTGGGCACCACTTTCCCCTTACCTATGTCTTCCTGTGCCAGACCAAATAACCAAGAAGAAAGAGCAGAGAAGCCAAGCAAGCAGCAGTTTAAGATTAACAAAGGAGTTTAATACATACCTTTTCCTCCAAGTCCTTTATTTGACGTTTCTGAATGTCCGTCTTATCCTCGAGGTCACGGATTCTCTGAATAGAACAGGAAAACACTATTAGGTGCTAGGTTGTTGAGGAAATTGTTCGCCAAACAAAACTTAATGTTTTCTGTGAAAACACTGATATTAGTGCCAGCGGATGGAAATGGCACAAATGCTCTTTTCCTATCCACAGGGAAATGCATGTCCCAATGCTCATCCAGACTTGTGTTGGGAAAATATTGTCACTGTTAACATTCTTGAGCAGAGTATTTTCTATCTGCTTTAGTTTGGATCTTAAACACCTTCCCAAAAAATGCATGCTATAGGCATGGTCATTAGCTCATGTGGCTGAGGGGAGGTAGGGCTTTTCGGGGGGACATTAGGTCATCAGGCATTCCCTTGATGAGGATATTGGGGACTTGATCCCAATCCCCTCTTTGCCTTACAACTGCCTCAGGATGAGCAACTTTGTTCACTGCTGCTTCTTCCAAGATGAACTGCCCCGAAGTAAGGAGCACTGTGATCGTGGAACTTCTGAGAGCATGAGCACAGGTGAACCTTACCTTTGATTTAATTGGCTTTTGGGGATTTTGTCACAGAAACAGGCTACTAACAAACCACCCCTTTCCTACCCCCTGCAGAGGCCTAGCAGGGGGGAGTTGCCTTTCACCACACTGCTGCTGAACTTGGCCAGATTACTTTTGCCCTGCCCTCCTTAGGACTGGAGGGGGAGAAGGGAGAGGGAATTGGGGAATGGGAGGAGGGGAGGAAGTGGAAATTTTGAACGGTATTATTTATAAAGCAATAAAAAAGAATTCTTTATTCAAATAAACTGCCATTTAAGAGCACAGATAAAAATTTTTTTTAAAAAAGAATGCATATTGTTTTTATTTGGGGACATCTAAAGCACCAATGACCAATAAATGGCTAGCAATGGCCTCTAGAATTTACACATCATAATTATATCATAGTGTCTTTGATACATTCTGGCCAGTGCCTTCTGGAATAACTCTGCTATTAAGCTACTTATTAAAAGGGGAGAGGAGATTAAGAAATAATTAGAAAAGGTACATTTAATGTGAACATTTGTTAGAGGGGGAAAATGTCAGGGAACTTTCTCAATTCAGTCTAATTCACATAAAAAGTGGAATTCTTTCAAGAGAGGTACCTTACCTAACAGATTAAAGAGAGACTCAAACTGGGACGCCAGAATTTTATCATAAACAAATTTAGACAACTATTAGTCCGGGCTAAAACAAACACATATATACTTATAAGACAAAGCTCTCAATTTGCTAAACCTGATTAGACACTTTTGCAACGTAAGGAATATGAGAAGATACCCTTGCCCCCCAGTAGAAGTGAGAAACAAAGAGACAAACAAAAAATTCCCATGAAATAACCTATTGCCAAAAGCTTCGAAAACTTTCCACTGGGAAAATCTTTGTAGCCCTGAAGGCTTTCGGTACATGTGCTTGTCATCTTTGGGACAAATGACTGGAGCGCTCTGCTGGTGTGGGGAACACACAGCCCCTGCTTCTACCCGCACTGTCAGGCTTCCGTGCTTTGCTCTTAGTGGGAGCATAAAATAACCACAATTCCTTTGTGACTCCTTAACTTCAGCACATGCTCTGTGCCTCTATGTCTTCCACCGGACTGCCACCGCTGAGGACCAGAATACTACAACCTGGCACAAAAATTCTGAAATTCTTGTGAGTTTGCTCTCTGAGCAGGACTCGGCTGGTGCTCACTGGCCAAGTCACAACACAAATGAAGAATCACAAAGATTTTGGGCTAAAAGTTGGTAACAGGTGCCTACTTTTTGGCTTGCCAGTTTAGAGGGATCATGTAAGTCACAAATGCCTTAAGCAGCATAGGCAGCAGTGTGCAATGGTTAGCACCTAGGTCTCAGGGGCTGGCATCCCTGGTCTGTGATTTTGCTCTGCCTCTTACTGTCTTGAATAAATCATTTGAATACTTCTGTTCTCAATTTGAGAGAATGCGAACACTTACCTCTTAGAGCTTCTGTGAGATGTGCTGAACTGATGCAGGTACAACCTGCACTTTCTTCACAATGTATTTTTATGTATAGGGCGATTTGCCTGCATGTATGTCTACTTAGCATTTGCATACCTGATATCTGAGGATGTCGGAGGGGGCATCAGAGCCCTTAGAGCTGGAGTTACAGACAGTTATGAGCCATCATGTGAGTGCTAGAAATTGAACCTTTGTCCTTTGGAAAAGCAGTCAGTGCTTTTAACCACTGAGCCTCTCTCTGGTAACAAAGACAACCTTCGGATCCCGACTGAACAAACGCCAGGCCGCACAGAGCAGCCTCTAGGCTTTGTTACTCTTGCTGCTTATTCTGAGAATGAAGAGGCAGGCTCCACATCTCTTTATTCTTTCCAGATGGCTGCCCCAGGCTCAGTTACCAACAGCAACAAGTACAGAAGAGCCACTAGCCTGTTTCCTCACACAGGTGAGCAATCAGGCTCCGGCAAAGTCATTCTAAAATCTGATAGCCACATGCAGCCCCGCTGACATGTCATCTTCCTCAAGACCAAGTTTTATTAGCAACCTGTCCCCCTGTCTGTATTGAGTGATAGTGGGAATGAGTCACTCATTTCGCATGCCGACAGTCTCCGGAGCTGTCCCGTTCTGACATTGAGTGCTTGTTCCTAAGTCCCACGTGCTCAGGATTGATCTACAGAGGTTTGGGGCTTGATCCTCACCTGGTGTGCTTGCTGTAAGAGCTCCATCCTCTCCTGGAGGATCTGACAGTCATACTCCCTGCTCTTCCTCAGCATCTGCCGCCGTAACTTTTCAACAGCCGTCCGCAGCTCCTCCTGCTGTTTGTCACTTAACAGTTCACCAAACTTGATCACAGTCTCTTGTTGCAGAGCATTGTACAAGGTAGCCTCTAGCTCCTGGATTCTCTGGCAAGTAGAATCAGAGAAGTCTGACTTTGGAACTGAGCATTTGGGTGTGATGCACGGAGAGTGTGCGTGGATGGGTGAGACAGGAACATGGTACCTCAGACCCAGAGCATTTTAAAGTTTCCTAGTGTCTCCTGCCTGGCTTCCTTCTGGACATTCCCTTTATGAGATGCCACAAATGTCACCCACACAATGCACAGGCTGCTCTATAAGTAAATTCGTTTTCTTTCTTGGGATCCTGTTTGTTTAGATCCTTGTTTTTAGGAGTCCCTCCGTTATAACGATTGCACCTCCACATCTTCCCTATCCCAGTGTAGCTGGGAATGGGCTTAGTCTCCTTCCTGCTTGACAAACCCTGAAGCTTGTTGGAATGCTATGCCACAATGGCAGTAGTCTAAGTATAAGGAGGAAACAAGTACTTGAAATTGAAGAGATGTTTCAAGCATAAAACATCATCTCTTAGTCACATGTCAGTTCTCTGTACTTGAAGATGTCTTATGGTTTCTATGCTTTTACCTTGAAGAAGTGGGCAATATGATTCAAAAATGGCTTAGAATCTTGGAGTTTTTCTGGTGTGGTGTATGTATGTGCAAATGTGTGTGTAGGTACACATACACATGGATGCCTACTCATGTGTGTATGGTGTGTGTGTGTAGGTCAGAGGTTGGCATCAACAACTTTCACCATAGGTATTGATTGACATGGGGATCTCTCAGTGACCCTGCAGCTCACTAATTAATCTTGCTTTGGCTTCCCTAGCAGGGGAACTGTAGCACACATAATTGTACCTGGTTTCTACAACAAGAGCTGGGATCAGATCTTCATGCTTGGGTGACAAGCATTTGACCAGTGATCCATTTTCCCAGCACATGGTCCCCTTCTTTTTGCTAGAATGAGATTTATAGCTACTCAAATGCCTTTCTCAGTTCGCCATTTGATATATAATATCTTTCTGTCTGTGTGTGCTACCTATGTCAAATACAGTTGCCTAAGTCTTATTTACCCATAGTTCTGACAGAAGTGAGTTTCCAAGTCCTGACAGGGGATGATTTTCTACTACTGCTCCTGGACCAAGCATATTTCATC
Organism: Ondatra zibethicus; assembly: GCA_004026605.1. Taxonomy (NCBI): domain Eukaryota; kingdom Metazoa; phylum Chordata; class Mammalia; order Rodentia; family Cricetidae; genus Ondatra; species Ondatra zibethicus. The sequence continues at coordinate 20,999 of PVIU01012203.1, forward strand.
TTTTGAAATTTAAATACAGCATTCTGAATGAAGTCTCAACAGTTTATCTCAGGAGCCTAGCTTGATTTGTTTGCTCAAGGCAGGAGAGACAAGGGGAAAATGATAAGGAGTGGGGGAAAAAAGGAATTGCTGTTTTATTTTCTAATCAGTGCCCATTCTCATTCCCTTGCTTCCCCATTCAGCAATTCCAGGGGCTCTTACTTATTTGGGAGAGGGCAGACTAAACCATCTTTGATACAAACAGGGCTTCAGCATTCCAGTCTTTTCCCCAGAATGATAAGAACATTATAAAAACCTCTACTAGCAAGTTTTGAAGTGTTCTCCTGGTTTGTCCTCTGGTTCATTACTAAGATCCAATGAGGGTGGGGCATAAGGATAGAAGAAGAGTTGGGGTCCAATGTCAGGCACTTTGCAGTATGCATTTTGTAGAAGGGAAGGAATCTGTCGTGAGCCTCTATAAGTACAACCATCTATGGGGAGAAAAAGGCACAGTCCGCTTACCACCATGGCCTTGCTTGCTGTGGCTGCATTATGGGCCTAAATTAGTCCACAGTTTCTGGAGGAAGAGCTATGTTACCGCTAACCCTTCTACAAACTTGAGCAAAGGTTTTATTCTATAAACCTTGTTTTTCCTCATACGTAAGTTAGGAATAACAGTATTATCTGTGATTTGTATGCTTATTTTAAAAAATAAATTAATTAAAATATGCATAATACACATGAAATCCATTATCATTCTGTACATTAGAGTGCCAAATGATGATACTTGATTCAATAAAAATCCCTTGGATATACACTAGCATTCAGTATGTCTTTCATCTAAATATTTCTTAACAGTATACATTTGATTTAAGAACGAATTAGAATTATGTATAAACTATAAGAATATTATAGCTGCTGTAATCTTAGGGTTTCTGATCCAAAATCAAAGCAACCATTAATAACTGCATGCATTTATTATATTTCATGTGTCCAACTACATGAAATGATGGATTAGAAAGGACATCTTAGGTCTGTTGTATAGAGTGATGAGCAAGCAGAGTGTGGCCACTTACGGTACCTACCATATATGCCTGGTCAAGAGCTTGTTTTCTGTAGTCTAGTTCTTCCTCCAGGTAGCCTTTTATTTTGCAGAATTGTTCCTATAAAAAAAGGATCACATTGACAAATTAAGAGAGCATGCTCGGCTAATTAGAAAGTGATACAGGAAAGCAACACAGATGAATGTTTTCTCTAGTACACAAGACAAATCACTAGTATTCGGAGAACTGTAGTTCTCGTCTAAGAAATTAGTTTTGCTTTCACAGCCTCACACAGAGAATGTGAAAATCAATAGCAAGAAACAGAAAGGGCATATTAAGGAACCACGTGAGAAGCTCATAAATACTAAGAGTGGGTAATTAAGGACAGTTTTTGACATGGTTGTTAAGTAATAAGTCTATCTGTGTAGTACACTTGGCTTTCTGTTTCTTCCAGTTTTATACCTAAAGACACTGGTATTTTGGGGATGAAAGTATTTGCAAGAAACATCTGTTGACAGTGGCATTTGATTTGATCATCTCTTAGAGACATGGAGTATAATAACTATTTATAAAGCAGTTACATTATAATGGGAATAATCCATAATCACAATCTAGGAATGATTTAAGGTTCATAAGAGTTGTGTATAGGTTATATGCAAATCTGTGGCATTTTATAGAAAGAACTTGGGCATCTTGGACTTTGGTTTGTCCAGGGCGTTCTAGAACCAGTTTCCTGAGGACACAGAGGAGAGTTGTGTATTGTTACAGTATGTTTTTCTAAGAATGTCATGAAATTTAATATGAGGATGTTATATAATAAAGAAACTTAACTTACTCAAATCAATAAACACAAAGATGAAGGACATTTTAAAGAGCTAGGGTGATTCCACAGCACTGCCCTTTGATGAGTATTTATTGGCCCCTGTCGCAAAGCCTGTGTGAGCTGAGAGACATAAATCTGAAGTTTCTTCCCATCTCTCACTGTGTGACCATCTTGCCATTATTAGTTAAAGCTTTGCTTTGGGATACAAGATATTCCCACATGTAAGTCAATAACTTCTGTGGGTGCTTAAGAGAAAAGAACTCTTCTGCCTAATTGGAGGTTGAAAACACAGCTGTCCTCAGTTCTGAGCGCATGCAGCGACGCTGTTTGGAGTTCTCTGACATCGCTAGGTACCAGTGCCCGAAGCACCCTGTAAAGGCTGACCGCTGCATTAGTAGTGGAGTACTGAAGGGACTTCCAGTGGTCACTTTGATCAAAAGCAGTTCTTACGTGCTTTCACTCTAGATCTTAATTTCTTGGTAAAAATACAAACTATGTACAAGACATTATGATCTCCAAAACTGTTAAGTTCTCTAAAATACAAATTATTATTATCATAGAATTTCATGACTACCTTTGTTTTAACAACGATCTTTTAAATGACATCTTATTATAAGATTAAAGATAATGCTGCACATTAACAACCTATTAATTCCTATGTTTGGAGCTATGCTATTTTAAATTGTGTTAAAATGCACATGAAATAAAATTAACACTTTAATCATTAAAGAGCATATTTAGTACTTTATGTATATGGACATATGTGAAATACACCCATACTGTTATGAAATCAATGTCCATAACTTTTTAATTTTGCAAAAGAGAAATTATGCCCCTTTAACAACCCTATGCTTTTTCTTTTTCTCAACCTTTGACAACAATACAGTGCCTTTCTTTTGTATGAATTTTATGACACTAGTCACTCACACACATAGAATGATAGTGTCTGTCGTTTTGTGACAGTTCGATTCCTCCCTGATCACCCACGTTGTACCCTTCACTAGACACTATGGATGCTTGTTTGGAAATGCTGGGTGCAACTAGAGTGAGAGATGTTTGGGAAGAAGACGAGGAGGGAGCTCCAGGCAGAAGAGATGCTGTGTTACCTGAGACTAAACCCACAGTTACTTTAGACTAAACCAACACATATGCATGCCATACTTTGCTCAACCATCTAATCATCAATAGGTATTTTGGCTATGTTCACATACTATGAGAGTAGGCATACAGTGATCTGCCACAACCCAATTTCCATTTTTTTTGGTATTGTTGGGTCATGTGATAATTCTGTTGGACTTTTAAAGCAATCCCCACGCTGTTTTCTCTATTAGTATTATTTTATAACTCGGCAGTACCCTGGGTTCTAACTTCTATACTTCTTTGCCAACAATTTCCACTTCCTGTGTTTTTTGACAGTTGCTATCCTAATGGGTGTGAAATAGCTTGTAGATTCTTAAAACCAGACACATCTATCAAGCCTGTCATTATTTTTGCTTATTAATTACTCAGCCTGAGAGAAAATACCTAATTTAATGTCTTTCAACATTAGTTTTATAAATGTTGCCAATGTACAGCATGCTCTGGGGGAGACTAGAGATTGAAGTTATCAGCTATTTCTGAGACGTATGCCCCAAGTCTGAACACAGATCAGTAGGGCAGTTACAAACTTCCACTGGTGCCAGATAAAAATGGCAGTAGTGATGTTCCTTTTCCATTATGGGATAATGTTTTCCTCTTTATGCTTACCATGTCGCTTTCCAATTCCATCATCTTCTGGTGCAGGGCAGCCTCTGCTCCTTCAATCTGCTGTATCCACTAAAGGGTTAAGAAGACAGAAACATTGGGCGTGAATGCTGCACATGGCATGAATTCTGCGGGTCGTTCCCTGGAGTACCTGGGTTTTCCCCTGATGTCTCTGGATGTTGGTTGAAACCTCATGTGAAGACTTAATGCGTTTTTATCTCCTGGAGTTTAGACAAAATGCTACCATCTCCCACACATCATTCATTCAACAGATATCCTCTGATATCTGCTGCGTGTCAGCTACTAAGGCTTTAGTGGTGACTAAGAGTAGCGAAGGTTTTACACCCATGAGAAAGTTTCTTGGAAACTGAAGTCTAAAGGAAGAGTGAGGGAAGAGAATTTCAAGGAACACCATGCCCAATAGCTCAAGGTTATGAATAGAGGTAAAATATGAATATATAAAATTATCTGTAATGTGGTAAAGAATGATGTTTAAAGGAAGACATTTTAAAAAACATACAAAGACAAATTATTTCTTAATACTCAGAATGCACCATTTTGATGTGGGTATTAATAACCCCTACTGCCTTTGGGTCCTATTATATGAGCATAGCGCATACATGGCTTAATGAAACCAATTTTCCGAATGGTGTCCATCAGGGTGGATGCTGGCGTAGACCGTATGGAGGTAATTAGCATAGCTGTGAGAGTGTTAGGGGAGCCCCTTGCCTCCTGCTCAGTTTTAGCTTTGCTTTGAGATGTGGCTTTGAAAGGTAGCCTGATGTCCCTTGAATCACAAATTTTTGTATGTAAAGTGGTATAAAACACAATGAAAAATCTTTAGAAAATTTGTGTGAGGTGACAGTCACTAAAGTGTCCCACTATGAGGTTTTATTTCTCTTCAGTGTGGACATAAGGCATGGTACACTGAACAGTTCTACATTCTAGAGCCTTTGGAAAGACAACATGACCACCATCCCTCCTCCATCTCAGCTCCTGAGACCACACTATGGCAGCAGAGCTGTGAATCTCTCATGTCACACACACACACACACACACACACACACACACACACACACACACACACACATATATGGCAACTCCTTCAAGGGCATTTTAGTCAACAGCTATGGCTTCATACATGTTATTGGTTTTGCTACCTCTTCTTTTTGCCCCCTTTTCATTGAGAAACGGATTCTGTTTCCAATTGTGCATTTTCAGGTACTGTAAACCTCAACCATTCCACTGCGAGCTTCAGCCCTTGTATGTGGGCGCCTGCTCCTATCTGTGTGGCTAAGGCCAGTTACCGTTTGCAGAAGGAAAGTGGGGCAGCTGTAAACCAAATGGGAGAAACAATCATGATATCTACAGTGTGTGATGAAGTGCTGAGCCCACTCTGCTTCCTCACTTAAAGCCATTGCAGTTACCTTTTTATATAAAGACATACAGGACTTCTCTGTTGGAATTTTGTCTAGGTATACACTTAGGCTGAAGATCATACTCCCAATTAGCAACTGTTGTCTAGATTCATAGTCTTAAGATCAAAGAGAACATTTAGAACAACCTGGGGATAGAACCAAAGCAGAGTCCTTAATGGAGGAGATGACTCTAAGCTGATTTGCAAAGGTCTCACCATTGGGAAAAAAACAACAGTTATACATTTCTTTAGCTTCCAGAGCAAGTGTGTGTCTTATTCATCCAGCCCGTGACTTTCTACAATGGTGTTAACAGCTATTACCCGGTGCCTGCTCAGCTGGGCCCTGTCATGCAAGAAAGACATGAAGGAAGGGACGTACTGAATCACCACAGAGCCGATGGCCCAGCTCCTGGATGCTCTTGCACAGCCTGCGTAGGATTTCTCGAACTACACAAGCATGTGAAAGATGACGGATATGGACCTGGGTCCTAACCAACTCAATCGACCTCTCTCTGTGCAACCTTGAGCAGAGCACCCACCTTCTCTATGCTTCTGATTCTTTGTAAAAACTGTGGTAATGGTACCTAGATCCAGTGGTTAGGAGAGGCCAGTTCAAAAGAAGCAGTCCACAAGTATCCCCCATGCTTTAAAAGTCTGTGGCACACTCAGACAGGGACCAGGGTGAGACTGATGGGCCAAACGAGGCACACAAGCCTAGTTCTTACTGCTTTACCTTCCTAGCCCACACCTTTCATAGAATCAGCCTACATTTTCTTTGCAGTCCCGAATCAAGGCAATTTCACACTGCATTAAAGGACTGCCACCCCTCATATCTTCAACTGCATAAGACTCTCTGATCATTGCCACCAAACAAAACAAATACCTAGAATGGTTGATATGAAGTATGCTATTTCCTGGAGTGTCAATGGATTCATTCATTTACTTCTTCAGAAAGCATTTACTGATCATTTCTTCTGTAGATGCTGGGATGGAAACAGGAAATAAAGAGAGGAGGAACAAAGACCATATTCAGTTCTTTAGGGTTTGGAGTCTAGAGGAAATATGCTGGTTTGAATGACAATGACGCTCCCCTGCCCCAGGCTCCTATGTTTGAATGCTTGTTCCCTAGTTAGTAGAACTGTATGGGAAGAATTAGAAGGTGTGGCCTTGTTGAAGAAGGTGTACCACTCTGGGTGGCTTTGGAAGTTTCAAAAGCCCAAGCCAGGACCAGATCAGGATGTAAGCTCTTAGCTACTGCCCTGGTGCTGTGCCTGCCTGCCTGCTGTTATACTCCTCACCACGATGGTCATGAACTAACCCTCTCAAACTGTAAGCAAGCTCCCAACTAAATGCTTTCTTTCGTAAGTTGCCTTGGTCACAGTGTTTCATCACAGCGATAGAATGGTAAGTAATTAGGATAGGTGGGCAGGGTGGAAAACAGAAGTTTGACAATTTAAATGCAACTGTCAAAACCCAGGGAGCAAAACACAGTTACCGTAAAAGCATCAAAAGCTTAACTGGGCCTGATGGACTAGAAAGACTTGCCTACATACGAGGAAGCTGAGTGGCTATTATAGCCAGGCAAAGGTGGAAAGAGAAGACATGAGCATCTCAGTAAAGACTTCAGGGTGAAGGATTACGAGACGAGAGGAGGAAGAGCAGAATGCAGAGAGAGAAAGGGAGAGTGAAGGAGGGAAGGAGAAGAGAGACGGAGAGATAGAAGCAAGAAGACAGGGAAAGATGGAGGGAAGGAAGAGAGAGGGTGAGAAAAAGGGAAGGAAGAGAGACAGGAGGGAAAGAAGGAGGAAAAGACAATAAAGAAGATGGAGATGTTGATGGAGAAATAATTATGCAGGCCTTGAAAACCAAGGACCCTTTTGATAAACTCTGGATTCTGTCCCCTCTGGAGGGCAGCTATGATGCTATTAATGTGCTGGGGAGGGGAAAGAACAAGTGATCAGGCTTGAAATTAAATTCTGAGGGAAACAGGTCCTAAAAAAGCAACTTCCAAATGCAAGCACGTCAATATGTATTTCAGACAGAGAAGTAAGACCTTCCTAAACCTCAAAAATAAACGAAACATCCATTTTTTCATGTTTTGTGGAACTGACAGTCATTTCTCTTATAGTTTGATACTTGGCTTATTAAATTAAAAATTTCCAAGTGATCAGCAAAATGCTTTTAGTAAAAATAGTTTGTTTAATATCCGTAAATAGAGCATGCCAATATTTTGTAGTTTTAATTCTATAACAACTCTTCTTTCTTTCTTTCCCTTTATGTTGTTATTTTGAGAATTAGAACATTGCTATTAGACCTGTAGAATTTGATCATTTCAAACTCAAAAGAGCTGATTGTTGCTCAGGTTGCCATACAACTTTTAACATTACATCTATGCCTGTCAGAATTAAGACGGCATCTTAATGGATATATACAATAAAACTTTCATGCTATTCAAGCATGTGCACACAACTCCCTGCTATGTGCAGAATCTCTTCAATTAAAATCTTTTGAGAAAGATTCTTGCTATATAAGCCAGGCTAGCCTTGAACTTGCCTCTCTGTTTTCCAAGTGCTGTGGTTAAAAGTGTGTACGACCACACCTGGCTATGGGTTCACAGACTTGAACACAACCAGGAATCTGGCTTCCCGCATTGGTTCTCCTCCACCTGCTATGTCATTTACCAGATTAGACACAAGAGGTCAGCAGTACACCAATACTGCTGTGCTTTCAGGCTGGGGCTGCAGTCAAACCACAGAATCTATGGGGAACAATAGATGCGCGCGCGCACACACACACACACACACACACACTAAAGGGGCAGCCTGCAAATAGAGCAACTCTAGTTTCATCAGCTCTCAACAAAACCCTTCTTACTGGCTTCCCAATTCGCTGGGATTGCTTGAATGATGTAACTGAGAAGGGTCTCCGTTTTGATGAATGGTATATTTTGCAAGTGGCTTTAATGTAAAAATATATCCACTCATCCCACAGTGGTCTATACACTTCTGTCTGTTCTCACTCTTCTGGGCGGAATCACATCAATCACATATTCAGTAATGCCGAGTCGGGTGCTCAGATCAGGTGGTTCACTCTCATGCTCTCAGACACCAAGCTGAACCCTGGGTGACTAGAAATACCAGCTTTGTTCATTACCTTCTCCGCCAGTGACAGCACAGTGCTGGCCTGAATTATGGCCACCTGTTCCTCATTCCTCAAGTTCTGTAAAAGACAAAAGAAGAACAATAAGGTGAAAATGCTTATGACATTTGCACCATGGAAAGCTTGTGCCGTGAACACAGTGTGTGTGCAAATAGCCTCTGCATACTCTGGCTGCTAACAATTCCTCACGAAGAATCCGGTGCAAAGTCTCGTGCTTTGTGTGACTGTACACCTCATTACAGTCATGCTAAGGAAGCTGGCATTAAGGAGGAGCTGTCCCCTCATAGCAGTTCTGACAAGATTTCACTGGCTCTCATTTTCAGAGGGAAAATGGTGCACCATTTTCCTTGTACGCTCAATATACTACGTGTGCCATTCACCTTATGCTGCCCCTGAATTAACAGCCCTTGGCCCTGCTCAGAGGGAGCTGTTAAGAAGAAGAAAAAAATTATAGCCGCCTGCTTCATTTTAAGGGCTGCCAACAACCCCAGTGTTTAGCCGTCTTTCCAACCGCCTGGCTGATTAATTTACACTGGGTGCCTGTGAGCGGCAGTCAGACGGTAATTAGCTGTAATTGCTGCTGATGTGGTCTGCATGCCAACCTGAACCCTCAGCCACATCTTCTTTCTACAGTGACCTTCCGGCCATACCCATGGCTGTTGTGGCATGTTGTGGGCTTCTCTATGAGGAGGTACATGCTTAGGCAGACATGCTGTCTGACTTGCTAGACACTTCACACAGAGCCAAGTATTTCTTGACTTTGTTCAGGCCAGTCCACACCTTTGTCACATGTAATTGGTGTGTTACTTACCCCATTATCGCCCAGGATGTCAAGCTGCTTTATGAGATCAGGGATGTTGACATCCTGCAAAATCAAGGAGACGCATTCAGGTCAGGCACAGATGTGGCAGAGATAAGGGCCCTGATGCAGGTACACTGGGCAGCTTAGAGCGGAAGCAGGAAGAGCCATGCAGAAGGTAAACGGGCCAACCAGGCACAGCAGGAGGCACCCCAGATGTCCCTCAGGAGAAAGTCCTCATGTCTTTCACGAGGCCCTCCAGGCAATTTATTTTGTGGGGAACAGGGCCACACCATCTCAACCTTAGCATGTAAAACGTGTTCCTCTAAGTGCTAAAGAAAGAACCACATTTGATCTTGTAGGCACCATGTTATAAGGCCTCCTAAAGAGCTAAGATCCTCCTTCAATTAAATCTGACAGGACAACGTCAGAAGTCTCATCTCACTCAAAAATCTCACAACAATTAATTCTGTAGCACCTGGGAAGCTGCAATAAAGAGACTCAGATGATGTATTCTATCTGGTTGACTTGAATTATGTTTCTTGAAGAACACAGTTGATTTATATTTTGCCGAGGTAACTAATACCATTTATTTTACTACATGTATGATCCTACACCATCCATTATGTTACTCTGACCTAAATGCCCCACCTCTGTTCTTGCCATTACCCTTTATACCTCTGTCAAACATTTATTTTATGTCCTATTGACTTCCAAGAGATGTGTGACTATTTTTGCCCTGTACCTAGGGACTGACACACAGAGTGACCGTGAGCAGCCGTTCCTTTCCCAGTTCCGTTTTCCTAATATCTGCACACACAGAAGATCCAGCGTCTGCCTACCTTCACACCTTCTTTCATGCAGTAGATCTGCAGGGCACTCACGCCGTCTGAGAAGGGGTGAATTTGTAGATTAAATGGAGGGGATCTCCTTTCTCTCTCCTTGAAAAAGAAAAGAAAAGAAGCGATAACGGATTAAACACTAAACCAGTCGTCCCTTTATACTGTCTCAGTAGTTTATCAATGTGTCATTTGGCCAAAAAAGAAAAAAAAAAATAAACTCAAGATGTACATGCCTAATGGATGGAAGAGAATTAAGCAATCAGTCAACTACAAACATGGGAGAAAATTTATAGATGGTGTCATCCATCCTTGAAGATTCTTGTTCAGGGAGATGTGGAAAGCAGAGATGCAATTTGAACACTATGAATATGTATGCCCCTCAGATATCCTAGGGTGGGCCGGCTCAGAAGGTTTGTGTTGGCAAACAGCCTCTGCACATTTGATCCTCCCATTCTTTATGGGTGAGATATATAGGCTTCAGGGATGACTCCCTCATCTCCACTGGAGCATACTGATTACTGACTTTACCTCCAGACCTTTCTGAAACAACCTCAAGGCAAATATCACTAGCAAAGTAACAGAACATTCAAAGAGGAATCTGCCATCACTGTCAGATTTTGTAGAATACAATGAAAGTGTGGCATGATATGTGTTTTATTCAAGAAACAAATCCTCTGAAACCACCACCTCAAGTTTGTCTCCATGAAACTAGGTACTTCCTAAGTCAGTCACCCAGCTGTTGGAGGAGCACAGTCGCCATCAGAATACTTCTAAGCTTTTTCAAGATTTATCATTATCAGTCACATGGCGCGGGCAACAGTTCTAAGGTATTTAGCCTCAATTGTCACAACCATAAAATCTTGAGCTAATTCCGAGGTCTGAATAAAAGTGTAACTCTGAAATGCCTAGTTCAGGGCCCTAACGCGCTCTGCGCATGTCATGATCGTGGCATGGTTAGCGGCAGCGTTTCCTTACTTCTAGCTCTAGGTTGCGAAACTCCAGCAGCTCATTCTGGTCTCTGGCATCCTGTAGTTCCTGCTGTAGCCGGTGATTCTCTGCTTCCTGTTTCTCTATCTGATAAAGCAAACCCTGGAGTTAGGCGAGAACAGCAAGGAGCACCTTGGCAAAGCAAGCATGGATAACCTTCATGCACTCAGTGAGTGGGATTTGCTCTGGACCGTGACAACCATCCCTAAGGTGATGTGGTTATGGTAGGGTTGGCTTTTCTTGTAGCCGTCTTTCAGCTTATTTTGGGAGGCACAAAGGCAAATGTCAAGAAGAGTCTTTCTCTGAATATGAAGGCTAGGGCTTCCGTAGTCAGTGAATTTGAAACACTCACATGTGTCCTACGGGTCAGACACAGTGTGCTGGGAACAGATTTAAGGGTGTTTATGGGGGCAGTTGACGTGCTCATCTCTGAAAATACTAGTTGTCCCAGGGATAATTTGACTACTAATTTACAGCTTATAATTACAGACGTTTATGGCGACAATCTAACCAAGTCATGCTCATCACCTCTAACAGCTTCTTGTATGGTGACAAGATTTGATATATACTTTTGTAGGAATTCTGAAATACAAACTAACTGCTTTAAACAGCTCATATGTACAAAACTGAGAATTATACTTGCTGAACAGAGTGATGTGAGACTCCATATATGGAATTCCAAACTTAGAAAACTGCTCAACACTTGATCAATCGGCATTAAATGGTATCAGTGTCATCTCTACACAGGCATATGTGAACATGCACACACACACACACACACACACACACACACACACACACACACACTCTAGCAGCCCTGATCTACCCTATGAATCCAGGAGCTTTCTTGGTCCTCACTCACCTGGAAAACACTCCTCTATCTTCTTTTCTACAGAGGAGATCATTCACTTCCCTGAACACCAAGCTCTAAATTCCATGTGAACCATGTGCTAGTCTAAACACTCGGAAATTGCACCTCTTTCTCCATCATCCTGTTGGGCTGTTTGCTGTTCTTTCTTAGTTGCTACCAATTGGTTGGTTTTCTAAGGGTCTCTCTATGTGTATCAGGCTGGCTTCAAACTCCCCTGCTTTAGTGTTTCTATAGGGACTATAGGTACACAGAGCCACACTGTTGTCCTTGATTGACCTTCTCAAGGGCATCCTGTGCAATCTGATGAAGCATGAGACATGGGGTGAAGTCAGATGTGCACCAATGTGCTTTCCCTTCGGGCAGGGATCAAGGCTGAGACTCCTGTGCATCTGAGGGAACCCAATGGTCTTTATGCACTGTCTTCTCTGTCACTAACTATGAAGGAATCATCCCACACAACAGCAGTTTAAAAGCTTAAATGTAGCAATACAAACACTGGAGCTTTCATTTTATAGTGGATCTTATTTTCCAAAACATATAGTTGAAAATAAAATATTTAGTGTGTGTGATTTCTTTTGCTGTGTGTGTGTATGTTTCTGATTTTGATAGAGAAGACATAACTCAAAAATTTCTTTTTGCAAAAACAAAAAAAATAATCAGGAGACTAAAGGAAACCAGAAAGCACACTGGAATCAACTGCATGATAAAGGACCGTAACAACACATCCTGGGACATCTCTGGGACTAGAGGACAACAGCAACAGAGCAATGGGGAGGAGCTATGTGACATACAAGATTTTCTTATGTGATCAACAAGGGTTTTGTTTCACCATACACCCTATCAACCTCTCTGCCTTTCTGTCTGTCTCTCTCTGTGTCTTTGTACCCTCCCCGCCTCGTTGTGTATGTCTATGTGTGTGCATGCACATGTGCACACAAATATGGGTGTGAGTAGCACAAGAGGCCAGAAGAGGCTGTTGTATCCCTTGGAGTTGGAGTTACAGCGCTGTAGGTGTCAGAATTGAACTCTGGTCCTCTGGAAGAACAGCAAGTGTTCCTTACTGCTGAGTCAGCTCTCCAGCACCTTATCCTGAACATCTGTAGTCTAATGAAATTTCAGGCTTTTTTTTTTTATGAATTGGCTTAGATCATAAATGGGATTATTTTCCTTCTTAGAATCTTATCACTGGATCTGTGATCTGGTACTGGAGGAGATGACCTGATCTGGTGGCTACTGATACAATCAGAGCAGTTGTTTACCGATTTCAATTTATTGCTAGGAGTGACTTTTCTTGTCTCTCCTTGTGTTTCTATTTCACTTTTTACTTGTTTTGTAACAGGGATTGAACATAGAGCTTTAGGTGTGCTATCTCTACCACTGAATCCTTATGTTTTTTTCTTCCACAACAATCTCACTAAGTTGCCCAGGCTAGTTTTGAACTCCCTGTGTAGCCTTGGGACACCTTCCTGTGTCCCTTGCCACTTGAGTAGCAAGCCACCTGTGCTACCAGGCCCACCTAACCACATTTCTTTATCGAAACCTTGAGGTCTGAATTTTGGGTACTGGCCACCTCCGTACCTCAGTCCTGCTACATCTTCAGAAAGACAGGATGAACTAGCCCTGTCAAACTAGAGGAAAGAGGACAGCTCTTCGGTCCCAATCTGACCAGGGCATAGTGTTAATTTTTACTAGCTATCAGTGAGAGAAAATATTGGGGAGAATAATACTGAAATAATTTTGAATTGACCAGCAGAAAAAATTTTCTGTGTTCAAAAGCTTTAAAGTCAGTTTCTGTCAAGGGTAAGATTATGTTTCAAATCTTTCATTAGACTACAGAAATAACACACCCAAGGAACAGTTACCTTTAACCTTGAAATGTTCTATGATGTTAAATTGCCTCAGATCAAAAGCCTGTTGTTAATTATCTCTATTGGTTAGAAACATATCTTAGTTTGTTGACCAGTTTCCTAGACTTGGTACTTTTTGTTTTGGATGCCTCTAAAATGTCAACCTCTTCCTTTAATAAGTAAAAGAAGCTAGGCAGTGGTGGCGCACACCTTTAATCCCAGCACTTGGGAAGCAGAGGCAGGCAGATCTCTATGAGTTCGAGGCCAGCCTGCTCTACAAGAGCTAGTTCCAGGACAGGCTCCAAAGCTACAGAGAAATCCTGCCTTGAAAAACAAACAAACAACAGCAACAACAACAAAAACCAGCAGCAGCAGCAACAACAACAACAAAAAACCCAAAAAAGTAAAAGAAAAAGCCAAGCTCAGCAAGTACATCTAAAAGTGAGAATATAGTCTGTGAGAGTCGGAGCACAGATATATTCGGTCACTTTCTTACACGAAACAACATGTGCAGCGAGATTTCTTTTTTTAGGGGGAAGGTGGGTGAACAACCACACAGGAGATGCTCATGGGCACTGTGTGCACACACATATCATCTACACACACAGCACTCAGCATATATACAGTACATATATATGGTCAACACATCACGCCCTCACAAGTCTGCAGCCATGCACGAGTGCCACTTAACTGACGGTGATGGCAGGGATGGGATGCGGTCGAGCACGGCAGCGGTGGGAAAGCCTCCCCTTCCCTGGCCCCTGTGCCACTCCTGAGAGCACCCCCTGCTGCTCCTGGATCATCGTTCTCTCCTCTGCCCCACTAGGGTGGTGCGCCCAACATACCTTTTCTAAAAGCTCCTGGTTTCTCTTAATGAAAAGTTGTTTATCTTCTACCCAGTGTGAGTCCTGTTTGACAAAGAATATCGCGCAGTCAGCATTTCAGAGTGCCACGAAGGAATCCGTGTGCTCAAGCCAGCCGGCCAGAGCCGTGTTCTTCCCACCCAGTTTGCCTGCAGAGAGTAACTGGTTCTGGTAAATGATGCCCACCCTTGCCAGCTATGTTTTCAAGAATTCTGGGGCCAGAGTTGCCAGGACAAATTAGCCCTTCTTCCATCATCACTTACTATCGCTACCTTTTCCAGTCTGAATAATCCAGGACCAGCCTTCTGGGGACTCAGAAGTGACCACACAGGCAAAAAAAAAAAAAAAAGTGAAACAGGTCAGAATGCACACGGGCTCGATACATATGAATGGAAAACATTAAAATGCAGAACCATATATGGAGCACGGAGGCAAAGAACACAGCTCGGGGAGGGAAGCACTGCCTTAGCAGTTTGTGACAGCTCTAGGCTTTGTCCATCTGGATGCCCCTTCCTCTGGCCTCTTTCTTACCCAACTTCACACACTGCTGTGGCTGGGTTTGCATTCTGGGAGAATAAGAATGGGGACAGGAATAGCTTACATTCTGACACAGTTTGAGAAAGGTCACTGTGGTGAGCCAAGCCATGTCCTGGGTGTGGCCCATGCATGAGGTGAGCCAGAGGAGAGGCAGCCTGAACCAGCTGTGTCTGCAGAAAAGCTAGCAACCGGGCACCTACCTGCCCCTTCTGAGCTAGCGTTGCCTCCAGATCTTCGATTTTGGCCTTGTATCTTTGCACCTCTGCCTGGAGCTGCTCTTGTGCCTGGGGAGATCAAAAGTCCAGAGTTCAGTGAGTGACATGGCCATGTCCTTCACTGGTGCTCAGAAGATTTGTTTGTGTAGGGGAGGGGTTTTCAAGAACAAAAGTATTCTAAGTTGCCTTCACAATCAAAGAAGATCCTTATGGTCTCATTTGTCATCCCACGAACATGCAAGCTCTCTAGCTAGCCACTAAAGGATACCCGTCACATACCAGAACCCACCTTGACTTCACCTTTGGCCTGGTGACATCCTTGTTTTTGAAATCCTTTAAGGTAACTCACCACTGATCTATTTAAATAAACTTCTTTTCTGAGGGGAAATAAGTCTTATTTTCCTCTCCAACTTTAACTGTTTCTTTCAGAGCCAACTTTCTGCTCTGGTACCTAAATCTAAGTTGAAAACTTTTTATTTTACTATTCATAATAGTACATGTACATCTCTATCTATCTATCTATCTATCTATCTATCTATCTATCTATCTATCTATCTATCTATCCATCCTCTGCAGTATGAAGGGTTAACAGATACTGACAGTGAAAACCTCAAATATGATAGTATTGAAGAAAATACATGAACATCTCTTTCTGATAATGGCTTGCCTGTCTGTTTCAAATCAAAGTTTAGTTTAGTGTTTATCACTGTGTGTGTGTGTGTGTGTGTGTGTGTGTGTGTGTGTGTGTGTGTGCACGCATGTGCACTACCACTTAAAAATAGGGACTTGTAGAAAAGGAGAGTACCAATCTATCTTCTAGATGACTAAGAATAGTTACTGTGGCATCTCCTGTATTTTGTGATCCCTTCAGAAAGAAAAGTGAAGTAACACCACTGTAGAGATGTGCTCCTTCTTGTCTCTTGCCAAAGTCCATAAGGTTCTTTAGGTGGCTCCAACTCTGCAGCTTAAAGGCTGGGCTCAAGTCCTAGCATCAGGACCCCAGGAAACTAATTTAACTTTGACTGAATGAATTAATAAATTCATTCCTTCCTTTTTTCCTTTCTCCCTTCATTCCTTTGTCTTTCCTTCTTTTGGAGAAATGCTTATAAGTGACAATCATGACATTCTAGAAAGCAGACCCAGTAATATTGGAACAGTAATCCAAGTTTTACCACATACTAGCTGTGTGACCTATAACGGGCAAGTCCATTAGTCTTTTTTGGCCTTAAATTCTCTTAGAAAAGCATCTGTCTTAAGGGAGCTGACACAAGGAAGGGCTCATTCAAACATCATTTGTGAAATTCTTAGTGAGTTTTAGATACAATGTGAAATTACCTGGCACGAATGAGAAGGAGACACGGAACACCAACAAACCCGCTTAGGAGTTTATTAGAGAGGGGTGCATACAGGCCTGGGAAACAGTGTGCGGGGGGGGTGGAATGACATGTCCAGCTTTTAAAAGCTGCCTAGCACATGTGCACAGGAGGTTGGCGTGGCTACGTCACACTGATGACGCAGATGACGGGCGACTCACACATGCGCTCAAGGGTTTAGCTGAGTCATACGTGGATGTAACTATGCATGCAGGCACGTGGGTCACTCGGGGCTCTTTGTGCCCGAGGGCCTGTCTGCACATGTCTGCCTTTAGAACCTGCAAGTACAGCCTTATCTGTGACTGAATAATCACACAATGTTTTACACTTTTTAATTAAGAAAAGAAAGTGGATTAATCAGTACTTTTGAAAAAAATAAAATAACTATTATTTTTAAGCAAAGAACTTAATATAACAGATCATCAAAATCCAACATGGGTTAGAAAATTTAAGTTCTCAAGAAAATAAGAAACACACAATAAGAAAATAAGAAAACAGCTGTCTTTAAAGAAACAAAAGCATTGATCTGTGTTTGCATGTGAAGTTTGTTAGAATTAAATAAAAAACAAAAGCCTCGGAGGACAAAAGGGCACGGAGAAGGCTGTGCTGCTCACATTTTAATGTCCTTGATGCTTTAGTGATGTGACATCTGCAAGTGGATTCCAGGCACTCTTGCAGGCCCACACTCACCTTGGCTTCTCTTTCAGCGTCTATGATGCCTCCAGTCTGCTCCTGCAAGAGGGCATATGCTCTTTGGAGGGCTTGGTATTCTTTTGTTAATTGTCGAAATCTTAGCTCAGATTCTTCAGCAGCTAGACTCTGGAGGGTTGAAGTGCAAAAAAGTTCAAAAGTAATTATGTTATGTCTGTGTCTTGTGTTCTGTGTCAACAGTGACATTTGCCTACTTTTGTAAAGAAAAGGTTAATTTGATTTTATTTTTAATCCTGAATTATCAGTAAAAATGTGAATACAGAATATGTTCAAGGCAGATGTTGGAAAAATATGTAAAAGACATTATTTTAATGCTAGAAATGGTTATTTATTTTTACAATAATGATCACTTCCCATTTGGTCTTAAATAATACCCAGTTTTAGATCCAAACTAAGAAGTCATACCCAAAATTTGGATCTAAATTTTAGGAAAGGATCCTTAAAGCTTTACTCTCATTTCTTTCCATGAATTCAGAGACTTAAATAGATCATTAGTTTATGGTTAAAATTCATCCCTACTAAATCATGATACCTTTTCTCAGTCTCAGAACTTAGATTTGGGGCATAATTCAATTACCACCAGAGAATTTGGTCAAAAATGTGGAATGAGGAGCTGGAAATGAAGTTTAGTTGGGAAAGTGCTTGCCTAGCATGCACAAAGGCCTGCTTCACTTTCCAGCATTATATATACATATACATACATATATACATGTATATACACGCACACACATACACCTCAAATCTCAGAACTTGAAAGGTAGAGGCAAGAGGATCAGAAGTTTCTGCTCACCTTTAGCTGTCTAAGGGGCCTGGGGTCAGCTAGCATTACATGTAACTCTATAAAAAAAAACAGTGTGGACTGAGTGGTTTCATTCCCCTAATCCTGACTTGGTAGTTGTGTTCAGTGTAGCTGAAGCCCCTGGATAGTTCTGAAGATGGCGGACCACAGAACATGGAGTTTACTTAGACACTGCTTTACACTGAATCTAGAACCTTCTTGGGCTGGCTCTCCCTTTCAGGCCTTCCACAGATGAAGATCTTTGGGAAGTCATTTTTACTGTGAAGTGAGTAAGCAAATTACAGAGCCACACAGAAAATTTGAAATGTCTCTAGAGAGATTCCATGACATAGATGATGCTTACTTCCGAGAGGTATCAAAGTGGAGCATGAGCTAAAGACTGGTCATAGTTACAATATCACTTTGTGCTTTTCCTTCCCTTTAGAGGGAAGATTTGGTAACAATATCACACAGGACCAGAGGAAAGAAAAAGCTTACTTCATCTAAGTCATCATCGGGAGTGGCAGGCGTCCTGTCCGTTCTAAAGGAGGCCATGGATGATGTTTCTGAATCCATTGAGTCCTCGTCATAGCCAATGAATGGATCCAAAACAGGCCTCTAAGTAGAAAGAAAGTATAAACTTACTAACATGACTAAAATCAGTGACGAATGCCATATCCAAGCTCCATTCATTATGACAGAAACAGATGAGCATTGGGGTCCAGGTTCTTTACCAGTTCTTTGGTGATGTACAAACACTAAGCAGAAACACAATGCCAATCTAGCTCTTGCCCATGTTTTTATCTTCTGACACACTTAAAAGACATGTGTGACTATTTGGCTGTCTTCTAAAGCCATCATAATCTGGTTACATTACCTTCTATGTCATGATGAGTCAATGCATTGTGCTTTTTAAGTATTTAAAATTGGCCTAAGGGGCTTGGAAAATGGAGGCATCCATGTAAAGGAGGTCGTGGGGTTTTAATTCTAGTTTTCCAATCCCACATCCAACCCAAGTGACGTACATGGTAAAAACAAACACAGAAATCAAAACAACGAGCTGTGCATTGTAAGGGGCTATAAAAATAAAGGTGGACTGAGAAGGTCATTATCAATATTTCCCAGATGATAATAATGCAAAAACATCAATCAGTTATAGGACAGATATCATAAACTAATATGATTCATTGGAAGATATTGATCATGTATATCTCTTACATGTTCTTAGGATGTAACCCACACTTGTCAGAAAAACCTTCTAACATTAAACCCACCGGCTTTCCTTTTAGAGGAAGTCATAGCCTTTCAGGTTAGGGCACAACAACACAGCCATTTTCAGACTAAGAAATGTCAAGAGATTCTTTTTTTTCTTTTTTCTTTTTCTTTTTTTCAGATTTATTTATTTATTATATATGCAATATTCTGCCTGCATGTATCCCTGTGGGCCAAAAGAGGGCACTAGATCTCATTACAGATAGCTATGAGCCACCGTGTGGTTGCAGGGAAATGTCAAGAGATTCTTTTTTTTTCTTTTTTTCAGATTTATTTATTTATTATATATGCAATATTCTGCCTGCATGTATCCCTGTGGGCCAAAAGAGGGCACTAGATCTCATTACAGATAGTTATGAGCCACCATGTGGTTGCAGGGAATTGAACTCAGGACCTCTGGAAGAGCAGCCAGTGCTCTTATCCTCTGAGCCATCTCTTCAGCCCAAGAGATTCTTTTGTTAAAAACCAAAAACAAAACAAGTAGTGCTCATGGTTTGCCACAGTTCAAGACCATCTGATCTATCACATCTTTGCAGGAAGGTTCCTTGGCACACCTCCCCTTCCTGGCTCTTAGTGGCAATGTCCGATAAAAGTTTCCTTGTTACCTTGATTGGCTTCGAGCTTCTCCTGTGCTTTCTCCTACGGATCAGTTTTTCTCGATCCTAGAAAACAGAGAAGGACTTTTCAGGTAGAAGGTCGTCGCACCTCTCCCAAGAGCTTTGTTATCTCTTCCTTCTGCCTACAGAGGCCGGAAGAGGGCATCGGATCCAAGAGAGCCCCTGAGGATGGATCCAGGCAATAGAATTCACTGGCTGAGCTATCTGGGGCTCTTATTTTGTTTTTCAAAGAGACGGTTGTTCTCCCCTGAAAGATTATATATTTTTATTTGAAGTATGATTTTATTTTACAAATCTGGTAATGCTTGGATATCATGTGTTGATATTTTTTGGAGTATGCATATTATAATTTTCCTGCCATTTAAATCAGGAAGTGTGCTGGGTTCCTTCATTTTAGACCTGAAAACAGGGTCCCACAACGAGTAGTTGTTGTGCTCTCTGATGCCCACAATTACTTGGCATTTGTGTGAGAAAATATTGTTTCTAGTTAGAATACACATTTATTGTTTTACATCTTGTCATCTCTAAGCACAGGCAGGTGTCCCTTGACTAGTTTGGGGACCTTGTTTCGAGTCTGCAGCTGGTGAGGATGGAGCAGGAAGCAGAGCACCTACTATGTTAGGGTCACCTAGCTTTGCTTCTGATTTATTTGGGGAGACATGGCTGTAGTTTTCTGAGAATCTTGGTGAATATCCACAAACTGTGATCAACTTCGTGACTTGTAAGGTGTGAGCATAGCTATAGCTACTGGGACAACTTGGAATTTAACCATTAAGGACTCTGTGTTTTTACTGCAAATTTGGGCTAGATGGAACTACCCGATCAACAGGAAATCTACAGCTTAATTTGAGGGTGTTCAAAGCCAGGTATGTCTCTAGTCCAGTGACTCCATGAGATGTAAGAGTTATCAAGGTAGGAGTGAGTGACCCAGGTTTCAGCTTATGTTTGAATATAATTCAAAACATTGGCATTTAGACTTTATTTTTGTCTTTATATATAAAATATTTTGATTGTGGATCCTCACTATAGCTGAAACTTAAAAGAATTACACATTGCATACTCTCTTAATCTAAGGGGTGCAAATTATATATGAACGATGGACGATTTTTTTCAAGACAGGATTTCTCTGTGGAAGAGTCCTGGTTGTTGGTTGTTCTGTAACTCACTTTGTGGACCATGCTGGCCTTGAACTCACAGAGATCCACCTACCTCTGCCTCCCAAGTGCTGGGATTAAAGGTGGGCACCACCACCCAACAGCAGTGGACAATTTTTAAAGGGACAGTAGCAATTAATTGCAGACAGAAGTAGACTCTTTTGCTCCCAATGGCAGTGAAACAAAGTTCACCTATTCTGGAGATTATTAAGTAACAGCCCCCACCCCTATGATTAGTTCAAATCTACAGGCTTTGTCTTATTCTTGAAATAAAAAGAAATAAAGATACCATTCTCAGAATAAAGACAGAGAGGTGAAGAAAGAAGCCTAAAGGCCTCAAGAAATCTTAATCTACCATACTGTCAATGGGAACCTAAACCAGATGCAAACAAGACCTAGTCAACAGGAACTGAAGTATCTATCCATGAAGTGTAGACTGAAATTCCTGCTCTATTACAGAATTATGATGCTGTTTTTCACTTACAAAGCATTTAACAGATTGTATCTATGTGCTATGTGCTGATTAGGTATAGAAACAAGGAGTATATGGTCCTGTTTTTGTTGGCAAAAATTGAATTGCTGAGGCTCAGGAGACTGACAGTAGAAAACATCTATAAGATACACAGGTCTACCCTGTATACTTACCTAACAATGCCTCTGAAAAGTCCCTTAATGGGGCTCATATTCATGCTTCTAGACTAGTTGGCAAATGGTTAGAATTGGAAGGTATAAGTCAGTTTAATAATATAAACATTTTGGGCTAGAGTTTCTTGTCCATAATTACATGCTGCACACCTGAATATGGTGTGCATTTGAGGTTAATCCAAATGATGAAGGGCTTCCTGATGTGTTGGTTGTTGGCTCCCCATCCTTGAGAATGGCTAGGGGTTTGCAGATGGGTTCACCTACCCTTGTGAGCTCGTCAATGATGTTCTGTTGCTCTATGACCTGCAGTTTCAGAAACTCTGTCTCTTGTTCTTCATTAGCTTGGTCAAGGTCATTCAGAGACTTCAGTTTCTTTAAGGGTGGGTGAGATGTTATTTTTTCTCTCTAAATTGGAGAAGAAGAAATTACAAGTGGAAACCTCAAAAAATCCCCAATTTTAGTAATTGGTAAATTTGTAAAATTTGGGTCCCAGCTAATTTGAATCTTGTGCCTTCTTGGTGACAGACTTTTATATATACCAACTAAAACCCTCAAGCACATTTTATCTGCTATAACACATTGAAGTCTTTGGCAATGTTTTGGACATTTCTATAGTTATTTTATCTTGGAAGTCTGTTCAGGAATGTATGATCATATCATTCATTTATATATAATACAAGCCATGATATTGATTTCCCAGCTATCAAGCAAACTAGAAAGTAGGCATGAACTCCCTCCACATTTCTGTGGCGTAGGAGCCACACTGAGGCTTTGCTTCTCCATTTGCAAGTGTTTGAGGAGTGAGTGTATTCCCTTCTCTTGCTTTCCTCTTAAAGTTTCCCTTCTTCTTCAAGGGGAAGTCTAAGCAGCAAATGAGAAATAACCTCAGCACAACCCAATAGGTTACGGGCCCCAGAGGAGGAAGCAGAGGAAGAAGCAGTAGCTTCTGCAGTGTCTGCGATACACACCATTTCTGAGTTCTCCTTGGTTACGGCTTTTAGTTTCTCCTCCATGCGCTGCAAAGACACCATCAGCTCATCGTTTCTCTTGGCGAGGCACTTGTTCCTTTCCAGGAGAGGTTTGCATTGTTTTTCAGTTTCCCGCACACGTTTTAACTGGAAATAAATAAGATAAAATGGATTTTTGGTGTCCTGAGGAAAGTGGGGCAGGAGGGGCCAAGTGTTAAAGAGGGAAAGCACCTCTTCAGTTACCAGACCTGTCCCAGGATTCACCACTACATTCTCGTCCTCCATTTAGCCAACCAATACTTTTTAGTTTCATTTAATGATTATTCTCTTCTCCTCCCTCCCCCCTTCCTTTTTAAAGAAGGAATTGCTATGTAGGCCTAGTAGGTGCAGAACTTACTATGTAGAACTAACTAGCATGGAACAGACATGACTCCTCTGGCTTCAGTCTTCCCCGTGCTGTGATTAAAGGCCATGAGCCACAATGCCTGGTTCTAGAGCCTTTTCAACACAGTCCTGTCTGCTACCTTAAAAGAGGTGCCACAGATGCTGCTGCTGCTTCTGGAAGTGGCCAGAAAAAAACCAAAGTTCACTTTGCTCCCATTGACTTCCCTCACCTCGCTTACCCACACAGGTCTGAACCCACTCTGGTCTGAACCCACTCCCTGAACCAGCAAGGACCTCTCAGTGGCTCAGCAGCAGATAGAAGCACATTTGAACCTCATGGTCACCAGAACCTGGTTCCAAGCCTCATCCTCTCCAACTGCATTTTCTCCTGCAAAGGTCTTGCTGAAATCTCCTTACTAAGGCAGTTTGTGTTTTTCTGTTGTTGTCACAGGACCTGTTCTATATTTCACAGGATGCTGAGCAGCATCCCTGCCCTTGTCCTGCTGATGACAGTAACACCCTGCCAGCTACGATGATGACATATGTTGACCAAATTGCCTTTCGTTTAGAAGCTAAATGTATGAATATTGTGTTGTAACCATCAGCAGCCCTTCCTTTCATTTTCAAAACACTTCTGCTTAGTTGATGTATTTTAGGTCGATCTATATAGACAGATTAGATTTCTGTGTTGAATTTCTAATGATCAGCTTATTCTTTTTATCAGAAGATTTCAAAGATCATCACTCCTTCTATGGAAATCTATGATTTGAGGAGCTACCAAGGAAGAAGAAAACGACCTATGATTGAAAACAGCAAACAAGACTTTGTTATTTTTAGCACTTCCCCAGTCCCATCCTAATCTCAGTTTGAGAACTACAGTTTTATGGTGATGTCAAAAACATGGGATTTACTTTTCATAAATAATCAGGCACAACACCTTTTCAGTTTTGGTGTCTGAATCATGAATATTAAATTTCGAGTACATATAAAGAGAAATTATTCAGTGGGCTTATTATTGCAATCTTGATCTCTTCTGGAAGCTAATGCCCTGTGTTTTCAGTAGTTAAGTCTCCTCAGTGCATACTATTCATAGGAAAAGCACATAGGCATGAAGGGAAAGAACTGTCCAATTGTAGCACAGCATCCAATCGCACCCAACAGAATGCTTCTTCAAAAAGACATGGCTTCATAGATGAGAGAGACTGAAATTATACATGTATGATCCATCATGAATACTTGTATGCATATATATTAATAAACAGAGACTCATGTAGACTCTAAAAAGCCCTGCTATAGTTTAACTAATAACAGACAGACCTGAGGTCAAGGAAAGAAAGTATTTTATAATCATAAAGGGTCGCTATGCTAAAACCATTATCAAATATTAACTTATGCCTATCAAGTAACATAGCTTCAAATATGTATAAGAAAAAATGGACAAAGCTAAGAAGAGGCATATTTGTTGAGAGAAATAAGCAGACAAAAATATTAGAACTATATAGAAAATTTAAAGCAAGGCAATAAACGAATAAAAACTTTAGCTGAAGATGCAGAGCACATCTGGGAATAGGAGATGTTTCTAAAGTGGTTGTCCTGGTTAGCTTTGCCAACTCAACACAAACTAGCATCACCTGAAAAGAGGAAACCTCAATTGAGAAAATGTCCCCCCAATATTGGCCTGTAGACAAGCCTGGGAGGCATTTTCTTGATTAGTGGTTCATGTGGGAGGATCCAGCACCCTGTGAGCAGTATTGACTCCTGGTAAATGGTTCCAGGGTGTATACGAGAGCAAACTTAGCAAGGCATGGGCAGCAAGCAGGTTAGCGCCTTTCTTCCCCAGTCCCTGTTTGATTTCCTACCTTGACTTCCCTTCACGGTGGACTGAACAGAACATGTAAACCGAATAAGCCCTTTCCTACTCAAATGGCTTTTGTCATGGGGTTTTAGGATAACAATGGACAGCAAGTGAAGATGCTGACCCTGTGCTATGTCCAGAAAGAAAATTGTAATACTCCCTAGGCAACGAAATGTTGCAAAGTGTGGCAAATGTTATGGAGTAACTAATAACAGAAGGTAATTTAAAAATTCTCTAGAAGTTTGGAAAATGAGCCACACACTTTCTGGAACAAGTTGCATGATATTATTTATGAAATAGCAACACATGATAACACTCCAAACTTGTGAGAGTTGTCCAAAAAATAAGATTTTGAGGGAAACAATGGTCCCAAATTCAGGGAAAGGCTAAAATCACGTTTACATAAACAACTTCATCAAAATATAAGCTACAGAGCAGTATGTCTAAATATCTAATTTCAAAATGTTCTGAAGTTATTAGAGAAAGAACAAAATGCTGAGGACAGATTGTAAAGGAAGACAAGCAGGCCAGCAGATATTTGACAGCTCCCCCAAACTCCTTAGAAAAGATAAAAATCAAAACAAAAGTCAGAATAAGAATACACCTCATGACCAAATGGTGAAAGGGAATGATTTTTATTTGCGTGTTGGCAAAGATGTGGAAACACCGAGGCCCTCATGCATTGGCACTGAGAACCTAAAGTGTCAGAGCAACTTCAGATTTCAACTGACCACATTGTAGGATCCAAATTCCTATGCCCAGGGGGAAGAAGCACTTTTCTTCATCACCAATACCTAGCAGCCCCAGTCTTAACAGCCTAAATTTTCTTATAAGCTCCAAAAATATTCCAGAAGAATGGCTGCATGTATTGCAATAATGTTAACTGGATGCTTGTAGAGTAAGGAAGAAAACAATTTCACACAACTCAAGGGAGATCCTCACAGGCAAACTACTAAGCCAAAACAGCCAGGAACACAGGCATAATATGCAATTATGTTTTTAAAATTATTATGGTAGTTACCTGTACAGAAACCAGAGTGGTGCCATTGTTAATTGGGTCTTGGGTTGGAGAGAGGGGTCTTGGTTGTTTCCCACTTAGTCATTTGGAAGGTAGTGCTGTGGGGCAGTCACCTTGTGAGGATTTATCATGATGTACTGTTATTACCTGCTCATTTTTCTCTCATGATAAACCAACATAACACATGCTTTCATAGCCTAACATCCAACAAAACACACGATCTAAACAGTTTGTGTACAACTTACCAACTCGTTTCGTTCATCTCCAAGTAAGGTGTTCCTATCTTCTAACTTTCTTATAGTTGCATTCAATTCAGCTATTCTCTTTTGATTTCTTCGCAAATCCTACACATGAGAATTAAAATGAGTATCTCTTAAATAATACTTTTCAAAGACTGAAATACCATTCATGAAAGTAATATGTCCTTTCTTGCAATTTGGCCCAGGAAGAATCAGATAAATGTTCTTTTACTAAGGAAAGATGAGTTACCCTTTCTAACTCCCAACATTTACTGCTGGGTTGAAGACTAAGCATGGTTAAAATCACAAATGAATTCCATGTGGCAGGCAGACCCTGGAGCCCAGACTTGTGGCATCAAGTGTGACAGTAAGTTGAAGTAGTTCTTAGGAGAGCTGTTTGCCCTGTGAGCAAGGTGAGTGTGAAGTCAGGGAATATCCTTGTGTCACAAATGTCTATTGCTTTCGATGACACAGACAACTGTCTGTTATTATACTGAGTCATGCAGGGGACAGTTTAGGAAGTAGACACAGGGTTGTGTGAATTTTTCTATACTCCAGAAGAAAAAGGTCACCGTTAGGGAACATATATTACCTTCATGTGTGAAAGGCAGGGTGCACAATATTATCTAAAATAAAATATTTTGTACCCTCATAACAGTTGTTATGAATCACCTGTCACACAACAGTTACAGCTTAATCCTGTGCTGTAGGCCTACTCTGATTACATGCCTGCGATTCTGTTACTCTTTTCATTTTGAGAGAGGGTCACATGTCCTGAGTCCCCGGAGTCATCATATCCTAGAGGACTCATCAGGACAGGCTAAACTGAAGGTGGATCTATGTTAACCCAGGTCTTATAATGGATAGCAGCAATCAAATCTATGAAGGCTAGCCATGTACTAAACACAATACCTTCTCTCTATAGTGTTGTCTAATTCATAGAGCAGTCTTGCAGAAACAACCATGACTTTCATCTTACAGATAAGGATACTGAACAGGAAAGTGGTTTTCATAAAGCCACTCAGCTGATAAATTTGAACCAAGTGGGCCTAACTTCTAAAGTCTGTTTTTTTTTGTAATTATGCTATATTGCATATAAGTATCAACAGAAGAACTAAAATGTTTATGTGCTACATCTTAGATCAGTATATATTTCCCACCACCTACCAGGGTGTGTCCATGTCCTGGAAATCAATTCATGAGCTATTCACTACTTTGTTCTAAGTTATACTTAGGAACTCATTTTTTGTTCCTAATTGATATATTTTCATCTCTTTTTTTGGCAGATAAATCATTTGATAGCCCACTACAGGCCAACTTAAGTCTCTCATTATACCTCTGAAAATGACTTCTCATATAAAAGATGGTGACAATCTAGCAAAATAAGTAGCAACTTCATTCAGAATGGAGGCTTTTGTGCTGTGGCTATAGATGATTCTGTCTTTCTTAAAGGCACACACCCAACCACTATGCGTGACAACTGTCTTTGGTCAGTTTCTAATCCAATTGTTCACAGATGGGGAAATTACCAATCTTGGCAACAGGCAAATATTATCATTTAACTTATTATTTTTATAATAGATTCAAGTTTGATAGCTATCACTAGGCTAGAAAAATTCTGTGCAAGATTCAAAGATACCTGCAGCTGTCACATGATCGGCTAATGAAGTACGGCCCACTTTGTTGTCTGCCAGTCTAGAAAAGCCTGTTCCCAGGATAATTGCTAGTTTTATAGTCGGGGGAAGAATTGATTTCTTTGTACTTATAAATAGGAAAACAGCTTAAGTGAGAAAGCAGAACTTGAGCACTAAATAAAGATGACTCCGGAGTTGTTAAACCTTAACTCGAATGGACTCACCGGGCTGCTGCAGTGCTCGGAGCCATCGCCCGCCCTTCCTGGAATCTCTCTCTTCGGGCTGCTCATGTTACACTCAGCCTCCTTGACCAGGAAGAGCTGCTCATCCAATGCCTCCTTCTGCAGCTGGAGTTTCTGTACATAGCCTGTCTGAGTCTCCAGTTCCTTTTCCAGGGAAAAGATGATCCTGTCCTTGGCTTTGATTTCATCCATCTGAATTAAAGGAGACCCAGGACATTTCACTATGCTACACATCAATCCCATTTTCACTAGGAGAAGTCCACCTCTTCTTGTGATGATGGAGGTGTTGTCCTTCCCTAGAGTGCTTGAAATGGTCTGGGTGGGTTAGGAAAGGTAAAATTGAAAATGGATCACTAGCTTTCATAAAGATAAATGCAGAGCATTCCAGTGTTTCTAGGGGACAAATTAATTATTACTGATTGATACTATTAGCCAATCATTTGGAACTGGAGAAACTGCAGGCCTAGCACTGATCTACTGATTTTCTAGTAAGCGTCAATTCTGGTGGCATCTGGAGGGGGTTCTTCTAGCAATTCCTGTTGTGTGGCCTTTCCTTTCCTTCCCACATTTCAAGGTAGCCAGCCTTAGCAATCATTCTACCATTACTGTTGGAAAAGCATCAGTGGAACTAGAATAGGGATTAAAAATGCCTGTTGATTTTAGTCAAAATGTTTCCTTATATATCTGTGGCATACAGCTATTGATTTCAGCACTCATTTCTGTGAAGCTTGGAAGTGGCCTCAAATGTATTAATTTTCAATTTAAGGCACAGGTATCAGTGGATTAGAGTTCCACTGGACTGGAATCAGTTTGCTGTCCTTAGATGAAAAATATACCATACATGAAATGAATGTCTGTAACCATGACACTGGGTGGAAACTTTTGTCCCATTTCAATACACTCTATATGGTTACTTAAAATGGAAATAAGAAAAGACATTTAGCACAAATGTCATTTTTCTTTCTCCTTTCTCCTAGTTAATGACTCACTTAGCATGTTTCTTAGCTGTGCATTTTAGATGAGGAGGAGATCATAGAATCACCTGCTTGCACAGTCCCTTGCTTTGCACACGCTAGTGCCTTGCTACTGACTCTAGGTCATGTGACTAAATTTTCGGTCAACATTGGCGGACCACTGCACTAATGTTTTCACTGTCCTGTAACATCACCTGCTAACTGATGAGGGTTGTGATAGTGTCCTGTTGATTTGTAAGAGAATATCAGTTGCATCCTTGAAGATGGCCGAGGCGTGTTAAGCTGAGTGTTCATTCATTTTTCAGAGTTAATAGACACAATGTTTGCTGAAGTTTGATAGAGCTCACAAACTGCCCCTTCCTGGTTGCTGGTGATGTCTTCTAGCTAGTGACAGATGTTAGGCTATCAGCTGATTAACACCCTCATGGAGTTATCCTTACCATCTCTGGTATTATAAATGAAATCTTCTCATCCTTACAGTATTGGAAGCACTATAAATTATGCAAGTTATTTCACTTTCTAAGAATGTCCAGCTCAGTAGGTTCCATGATCACCATGCACCAGATGAGACCCTGAAAGGTTAAGTGTTTGGTCATTGTTCCCTGCCATGTGAATGATGAAATATTGATACTTTAACTTTGCCTTCTGAGCCTAGAGCCCATTTATCAGGCACTGTGTTACACTGGCTCCAAAATTACATCTCGCTGCCCCCAGATCTTTCCAAAGTGGGTTCCTGTAGAATATCGAACAATAAAGGGGGCTCTGTTATACAGTGGTTATGAACACATAACCTGATTCTCAGAATATTACAAAATTAACCAGTGCTCCAGTTCATAGATGAGAAGGAATATATTGCAGAATTCTTTGATCTTTTCTAGAAAGAACAGATCTCATTTCTTTCCCTACAGGCCCCAAAGTACATATAAGGGTGAGGGTAGGGGCAGGAAAGGAAAATGAGAAGTGGAGACAGGAACACGCACATTAAAGAAACACTCCCTCATCTGAATCTGCTTGCACCCAATGTTTGAGCCACTCTTTGGATGGCTTAGATTTCAGGTGGTTGTTTAGGAGACTCTTGTGTCTATCTTAGCGGTGTTCTTGGAAAGAAGTAATGGGGAAATCATGACCAATTGGTAGATTTACACTGAAAGGCAAGCGACAATATTTACTTCAAGGCTTTCTTTTAACTCACTTACCTGATTGCTCCACACTTCACAGTCTTGAATCCTTCTTCGTCAACCTCGGTCATTTCAGAAACCAAAAGCAGAACAGAGACCACTATTTCTGCTCTGCCTTTGGCCTTGATTGTCAAACAGAACGAACTGCAGTAAATCCCCCAGGAAGCATGGCAGAGGTAGCATCTTACAGTTACATCATACCACATTACTAAGAAAATGACACATGCTTAATCTGTAAAATGTTCTATGGGAACCACTTAAAGTAGAAATCCTGGAGACATCATCCAGAGCATGAATTCCTGGAAATGGTTACTGAGGGTTGGCAGACACAGAGGAAAAGGATAGTTTTTCCTGAACAGCTTAGAGCAGTGTTTCTCAACCTGTGGGTCACGACCCCGAGGAGGAAGAGTGAACCAACCCTTTCACAGGGGTGGCATATCAAATATCCTACATATCAGATATTTACATTGTGATTCATCACAGTAGCAAAATTACAATTATGAAGTAGCAACAAAATAACTTTTTGTTTGGAGATCATGACAGCATGAGGAACTGTATTAAAGGGTCGAAGCACTGGGAAGGTTGAGAACCACTGGCTCAGAGAAACAGTATTAAACATATTCTATATAGTTTAAGCTAATCCTCAACTTTTGTACAAACATGAATAGAAATTTTCCTTCCAAGATCATGGAACCTAGGACATTACAGCTCATAGACCATGCATTAATTTATTCATTTTAGCGTTACGAGATATCTGTATGGTTGTTGGCTTTGCACATTAAAAACCAAAAACCAAAAGAAGCCAACCAAACAAAAACTAATTCCGTGTGGATTGTACTAAAGAAAACTGTAACATCAAGTAAGCTACGTGTGAACGACACCCAACTAAAAACCAGAATGGCTCATAACAAATATTCCTTGATTATTGGGGGAAAGGAACCCGTTTTATAAATGACCAGGGATTTTATAGCTCCATGTTCGTGCTGACAAATCATTTAGGATGTTTTCAGTGGGCATTTTCAGAGAAATTGTGGCACAAAACAAGCTAAGGTTGGAATGGCTTGTACTTTACAATCTTTCACAAATACACAAGAACACAGGTCACCGCATGGTTACCTGTGCACCCAGGAGAAGGCACTTACTTTGAAAATGGGGACTGTAAAATCTCTTACATTTTACAATTCCAATTTCTACCGAATTACCTATCAATCTACCTTGTGTTTTGGATAGCACAGCATGCGGAAGCGAGGGTGTTTGTTTATATTAACTGTCAAGGGAAAACCCAGCAAAGCAAATCACACTGAGCTCTGGCAGAGACTGGTTTCTGCCTGGCTCTCATTATTACTGACCAGCCTCCGAATGTCCCGTTCCGACTCCCACTTGATCTTCGAGATGGCTTCCTGGTGGGACTGATGTTCACTCCTAAGGTCCCCAGCCTTGATTTTATCCGCTTGGATCATATTGCTCAGCGCCTCGTCCACCTGCTTCTTGGCCGTTTTCAAGTCTGTGATTTCCTGCAAGAGCTTCAAGCGCTCTGCATCGAACTGTTTCCGGGCCTCCTCCCGGGCCTCAATGGTGAGTGCTGTCCTTACTTTGTCGCTGCTGCCGTCCCGGAGAGCACACAGAGCAGACTTGAGTCTCTGGATCTCCCCATCCCGCACCTTCACGGTCCTTGACATCTCCTGCTCATGCTGCTTGATGAGGTTCTCTCTCACCGCCTGCAGCTCCTTCATCTTCTCCTCATGGAGCTTGGCTTTGAGCTCTGTCACCAGGACTGTGTGTTTGCGCTGCTCCAACTCGCGAATCCGCTTTGCTTCTTGAGTCTTCTCTCTTTCAAGCTTTGATACCTAGAGGCAGAGGGGTGAAAAGGATGAAAAAGCATGAGCCTCAAAGAGAACTCGTGCTCCCAGGCAGGATCTTGTAGCTTAGTCTGCTATGATCTCTTAATACCTTATTTATTAAAAAAAAAAAAATCCAAGCTGCTTTGTGCTCAGAGGAAAAGAAAGCACCAGCCTTAAAGCAGAGACTAAGGTGTGTAAAACAGGGAAACATCTAATATGTTTATCTTAGTGTGTTCAGACAATACTTGATGTTCTTGGGCCCTGTTAAATAGCATGTGGTCCACGGATTAGCAGCTCTAGAGACACCCAGAAGCTAGTTAGAACTGTAGAATCTTGGGTTCCCCACCAAACCCATAAATCAGAATGTGCCTTTTAACAATTCCTCAGGCAACTGGTTTACCCAGTCAAACTGGGAAGCTTTGCTGGCGTGTTCTCCCATTGGTGAAGAAGACTTTACAACTACCACCTGCACAAGCCTGGCTCCACCCAAACCAATACATGTGGGCATCTCTGGATAGCTCAAAGTTGATACTGTAATTAGACAAACAAATAGGTACAAATGTTATTATAGAATGCCCCTCTTTATCATATGGGAAGGGATGTGCAGGTGGAGAACAGACTGCTGACAATGGAGGTTTGAAAAACTGAAGATTAACCAGGTGGTAATGCATGCCTTTAATCCCAGCACTCAGGGGCCAGAGGCAGGTGGATCTTGTGAGTTCGAGGCCAACCTGGTCTACAAGAGCTAGTTCCAGGACAGGCTCCAAAGCTATAGAGAAACCCTGTCTCGAAAAAACCAAACAAACAAACAAAACAGAAGAGTGTTAAAATAACAATGACTTTGTCTTTCTTTGTATTGTAGCCACGTTCCCTTCTCCAACTTGTTGTATACATCCACATACATACACACTAGGCAGCCAATTAGCTGACACCCCCAAAGTCTGTTGTGTTCTGCTCTGATTACAGGGCTTTAGGGATGCTACAGGAGGTCTCTTAGTGTCATTCTCTAGTGTCACTCTTATCCTTTGACCTTACTGCCACCCAAGCCAAACACTCTAGGTAATGTAAGAATTTCTTATAATCTTTCCACCTTCCAAGAATTCTGCTGGAAATAATCTCCTGGGTTTCCTTACATTTCCAGGGACATTGTTAGTTCCTCTGGCTGGTTTGTGCAACCGAACTCTGATTTAACAGGTTGCTAGGATGTGGTGGCTGGCCACCTGAAGAGCATGAAAAGGTCCCTCTGTGATCCTGTGCTATTCCCTCTCCACTCAGTTCCTTCTGCTTATGTCTTCTACCCCATTTCCTTCACACACACACACGCGCGCGCACACACACACACACACACAAGAGAGAGAGAGAGAGACAGAGAGAGACAGAGACAGAGACAGAGACAGAGTTTGAGAAAGTGAAGACAATTTGGAAGCCCCAGGGGCATTACCTAGTAATTAGCTAGAGAGTTTCCACCATTTCTCCCGTTGCAAAAGTTTAATAATAATATATTTTTAATTTTTATTGAAAATAACCCTTTTCCCCTTACAATATATTCTCATTGTGGTTTCCCCCTCCCAAAATTTGAGAGATTTTCAACCTAGCAGTGTTTGAAGAGTCAAAGTCCCTTTTAAAGTAGTCGTAACTACAGTATAGAGAGCCTGGGGGGTCACACTTACCTCAGCCACTTACCTAGCGCCAGCTAGAGCAGTGTTTTCTAAACGAAGTGATGTTTGGAGAACATGTTATTGTTTTAAAAGCACCGTAATTAATCTCACAGTGGTTATCCTATAAAGGTGGAGGATCCGAGAGGACCCAGTAAAGCAGTTGTGAGCCGTGTTCAAATGACTGTCTTCTGACCTCTCCTCAATGCACTGTTCAGCCTGGTGGCCACCGGTTATGCCGAACACTTGCAATATTGTGAAACTTGAGATTTGCTCCATGCACAAAATACACTCCGGATTTTGAAGATTTGTCACAAGACAGAGTTTCTTGTTAGTCCTTTTTAAGTAGCTATGTGCTAAAACGACGCTGTCTTGTATGAGTTAAGCTAAACAGACTTTTTAGGGAAAGCAATCGATCCCTTTCACTTGTTAAAATTTCAGTCATAAGGAAATTTATTAAAGGTCACATATGTGGCAGTATTTCTTTTGACCAGTGTTGCTCCAGAGTTCTTTGGGGTTCATTTGGAAAACTTGACTTCCTTTATGCTGCTAGTGATGTTCTCTCAGGAAACCCCCATCCTGGCAGGACTCTGTATCTGTCCTAAGCTGTGGAGGCTCCTCACACTGAAGACAGAATCCCTATACTTCATCCTTGCCAATCAAGCCCCTTTTGCAGGTTGCTCCAGATACAAGAGAATATGCTATTTTCTGCTCCTGGTTTATATTTGTACCTGTCTGCCTACAGTTTCTTTTCCCTGGTGGCCCTTCCCTTGACTCTCTGTGGGAATCTCACATTCCTCCTGGCCCAGCTACTTACCCTCCTTTCCTGTCATGTGACCTCATTGCCTAGGATTAAGCTCAGGTCAGCTGCTTTTGTCTTCTCTGTGCACTCTGTCGGTCCTTAGTGCATTTTCCTTCATGTTACAGGTTGTGTGCATGCTGCTCTCTCATCTCCACCTCCTCTTATTCTGCCCCCGAGTGGCAACTCCTACGAGACTACCGCTGTATATCCGCTGATTGCTGGCACAGCACAATAATGAGCAAGAAGGCACAGGTGCAATTAAAGGCCATATGCTATTGTTTCCTAGCTAGCCCCGTAAGCAGGGTCATGAATAATAAGCCCTGTCATACAGTTTAGAAAACATAGGCTCAGGGAGTTCCCAGGGTAACTATGTATCCACTCATCCCTTGTAAGACACTACAGTAAATCACAACATCTCTAACAGCTAAGAATAAGAATGACTATTTCTGTTCTGAATCTCTCTCTCTCTCTCTCTCTCTCTCTCTCTCTCTCTCTCTCTCTCTCTCAGTTATTTTGAGACAGTGTTTCTCTGGTTTTTTTTCTGTGTTTTTTGTTTGTTTAGGTTTGTTTTGCTTTTTGTTAGCTCTGCTTGTGCTGGAACTCAATCTGTAGACCAGGTTGGTCTCGAATTTACAGAGTTCCGCCTGCCTTTGCCTCCCAAGTGATGTGATTACCGGCGTGCACCCCCATTGTCGGGCTGCCTCTCTGTTCTTGATGATCTAGATCTTGTTCTCACCTTTCTAGAGTAAGGAGAAAATTATGTCTTCCAGGAAGGCAGTGAGGAAACTAGAGCCCATAAGCCAAACTGTCTGTCTTTGTGATTAAAGATCTGTTGGAATACAGCCATGCCTGTCCATTCACACATTACTTAGGGCTGCTTTCATGATACAGCGACTGAGCACGCACAGAGACTGTCTGGCCCACAACCCTAAAATATTTAGTGTTTTCCACTTTGTAGGAAGGTTTGTTGATTTCTGGTCTAGATAATGTATTTATTTTTAGTGGAAGGGATTTTTTTTTTCTAATTTAGAAGTTGAGTTTAGCTTGCATAGAAGACATTAGAAATATGTCTTTAACTTGGGTGGTGGGAACTTGGTTCTCCTCAGTCTTAGCAGTAAGTGGTAGCACCGGGAAGAACATTACCACAAGGCTACAGGGTCACAAGGGAAACAACACTTCCCAGGACAGTGACAAACGATAATAAATATGGACAATGGGCAAGGTGTTCTGTATCGCCATCTAAGAAAAGTTTTTAAAAGCTGCCTGAAATAGATATTTCCAGGACTCGGTTTAAAATGCATGCTTTAATGTAAAGCACTATGGTATACAAAGCAATATTAGATATGACAAGAGACATTCCACCCTAAATGACTTGCGTCAGATTCTCTAGAGTGCTTAACATAGCATCTCCTTGTGATTCTGTCGGTGATTGTGTTGTTTCTCTCGGATTATAAATAGTAATCTTTCATGCGTGTCTGAAGGAAGGGAGATTAAAAGAAGAAAAAAGTTAGGCTATAAAAATACAGCTGTGTGGAGAATATATTCCAACCCATGGAGAAAACTAACATAAACAGAAGCTGGTCATGGTGCCAATCACTCGGGGGAATTCACAAAACAAAGAAACAGTTCACATTTGTTTCAGTTGCCATGGAAACTGCCGTTATTTGCAGGATTTCTTGACATGACTTGTTTGTTTCCCCTTGAAACTCCTTCGGGGAAAGTGTTTCACTTTGAGGGGGAGCCAAAGAATGTGATTTGGGGGATGGACGTGAGAGGCCATAACAGTTGTGTGGCGAAGTCTTTTTCTGGACTCATTCATACAGACTTAGGCATTAAGACAGAAGATTTAAATATCCTAATACAAATCCCGAGATGTATGATGACATAAAAGAGCTATTGCTGAGAAGCAATGTAAATACGAGCATGAAGATATTTAGAAACTGGAAATTATTTAGTAAATGAAAATTATTTTGAACAGTGAGGGTGTTTTGCAGCAACAGCTTAAGCTCAGTCATAAGTGTGCTGGTATTCTGTGTATTTTACTGCAATTGACACTGCTCTAAATAGGCATTGTACATATTAGTACATCCAGCCTCCAGGCCAGCCCTGTCGTATTTGCTTCCGCACAGTTTCAGGAGAGACACTAAGGAACAATCTCTACATGCGCACATAAATTAGGTCGGTGTGGCCAAGAGCCAAGTCCAGCCTATAGCCCAGACCTGACTCCTCTCAAACTTCCGGCAAACTCCTTTCCTTCTGTCAGCCTTTTTTCCCATTGGCATATTGGGATGATGTTCTCTTTATCATCTGGTTGTGGTGAAGATGACTCAATATGTATCAAAAGCAAGTGACTAAGCAACAGTAGATACTATCACGTTCATTTCGAAAATATTGTTGCATATGGTGATATATTATACAGTGTTATATCAAGCCACCACCAACAAAAATGCAAATGACCAGAATGTATGACTAACATTGCAATACCACATTAAGACTGTAGTAACTGTTTCCCAAACAGAAAGGAATGTCCAGAGAAACCTGGGTTTCCCTGGGATGCCTTGAGTTCCCTGGTGTTGGTGACGTAGGGTCTTGACTTGGAACACACTGGGAATGCACATTGCCATAAAGAGTGGGGATGGGGTGGGAAGACAAGGACAAGGGTTACTGAACAAGACTGTGAAGATGAACTTTCAAATCCTTTCTGCCTTCGAGATTCTATGGGAGGAAGAGATCACTAAGAAAAACTAATCCCTGTATTAAAGGTTTTGGTGGGACACAAGGAAAAGGAGTCCTGACTGCTTTATACAGAGCTCACGCTGTCTTTCCTGTCAATAATTCTAGTCTGGCCTTTGGAAGTCCCGTGTAAATTGTGCCAAGATAAGCTTGGAGGTGACGGGAGTTTTTAATGCACTCTTAGAAGTCGAGGATTAAAAATCACAGCCGAGTTAAGGGTGAGGAAAGGGCTGTGGGTTATCTCGGGGGGGTCAAGCTCTTAGGAGCTGAGGCTCAGATTATCTGCTTTGCATGTTCCTGGAGAATAAATTCAGTCAACCAGTGGGAATTATCACCTGAGCCTAGGGACTTTTAGACACAAGGGTTCAGAGGGGAAACAGCAGCAAGCGGGCAGCTTTTATGGAAAACCTTTGAAGACCTTGGGGAGCAATCCCTGCTTTCCCTTCCTCTTCCCCCTCCTCTCCCATTGCCTCTCCCCTTTTCTCTTCCCTTTCTTTCTCTCCCCTCACTTCCCTCTTCTCTAGTATCCTGAAAACAGGAGCAGAGGTCCAGAAAGGAAAGAATACCACACTCTGAATTTGAGCCTCAAACCAGAAGCTCTGAGGACAGAGGATAAAGAAGGTCAGTTGCGGTTTTTAAAGGGTGGTGGTAGGAGTGGGCAGAGGTTAGGTGTTCAAGCATTCTCTTGATCTCTTCTATTTCCTAGAAGAAAATTGCCATTTTGGAGCCTCCACTTGCTGCCACCAGAAAGTGAGTGAGTTGAGCATATGGAAGCTCATTTTCTTCCCTCAGTAAAATCAAAACGGGAACCACAGGATGCCCTTGCCCCAAACATGCTGTGAAGACCAAGAGGCCATGTGTCACATGCTTTGCAGTCTGAGGGACTGCTTCCATTGACTGCTTTTATTTCTATTTGAAGTCACTGATTCCGAAACCCTGCACCCTAGGCTGGCTGCAGCCTGTTCCTCAGAACCCTGTCCTCTGCTCCATCCCTTCATCCCTTTTGTCACCTCGCCCATGCTGCTCATTAAAACTGTATTCCAGCTCTGAAGGAAGGCACATTTCCTGGAGAAGCTGGTGGGTGAGTTTCATGTCTCATAGCAATCCACAGTGAGCATGGTGTCCACAGACAGGAAAATAGTCGTGTACTTAGTAGCTTAAGAATACTGGTTCAGTCGGGTCATGGTGGCACAGGACTTTAATCCCAGTACTCAGGAGGAAGAGACAGGTAGATCTCTGTGAGTTTGAGGCCCGCCTGGTCATTAAAGTGAGTTCTAGGACAGCCAGGGCTGTTACACAGAGAAACCCTGTCTCAAAAAACCAACCAACCAACCAACCAACCAACCAACCAACCACCACCACCACCACCAACAACAACAACAACAACAAAGCAAGAACAAAACAAAAGCGCTGGTTCAAAGAAAAGACAGGCCTTTCTTCACTCAGGCCTGAGCTTTCTTTTCCAAATACTACAATAGTAAATTTAGCACAGAGATGTCAGGAAAGCATTTGAAGAGTTACGCAGATTCTTTTAGTCAGCAGTTTTGAGCACCGCCTACACACCAGGTAGGTACTTTCTTCATACTGATGGAAATAAGAACAATGCCTACCTGAGAAGGAGGAACTGAGGGTCAGATAAGATAATGGCATAGCTCCCTTTCCAGGCTTAACACCAACTGACTCCTCCCACCTGCCTTCCCTCCTTCCCACACTCATCTGAGGCAGGCACCTCTGCTGTGCCCCTTGACAGACAAGGGCATAAAAGCAAAGAGGGGCGCGAAGACCTGTTCAGGGTCAGCCGGGTGCTGAGTGTCAGAGCTGGGACTGAGACGGGATGAAGTGCGCATGTTATAGCATGTGATAGATAGCGTGCACCAGGCAAGTCGTAGCTATCTATTTATAGAATCGACCAAAGCATTTACAATGGACTCTGTTCGCTTCACACGGGGCATTCTGTAAATGCCAATAGCATTATGTGATTTGCTGGGAAAATGAGTAATGGCCCACCAGCCCAAAGGTTTTCAGGCTTTACTCCGTTCCCTCCCAGTAGCTGAATTGTCATTTTATCAGAAGGGCCTCAGGGCTAAACCAAAAGTGTAAATTCATACCTTGGCTTTGATCATTCTCTCCCCCAGAGCCTGCACTTTGAAAACACAATAATATTTATCTATAATGAAGTTGTTTTATGATTTGTTTGCCCTCTACTGTCCCTCTGCTGCACATAGGCTTTGCTCTGCACAAAGCCTGCATTGAGGTTGTAACTAACTGTAAGGGGAGGGGAGGAGGGCAGGAGAGGGGTGAGAAGATATGTTCTTGTGTAAGAGGCCTACTGCCAGAGCCTAGTCAGAGGAAGCGGGGATGACACATGGCTGCCACTGTGGATGCTGCCCTAGACACTGGAAGACAGGCAGCTGCATTCGAACTCAAGAAGTGTCCATTTTAAAAAAGCTTAGACCAGAACTAGCCTTGTCCCATAGTCACATTGATGAATATCTTGATTACCATCATAGAAATTTCATCCGAAGGATGGAGATAGAGACAGACCCACATTCACATCAGAGCAATGGATTGAGCTCCCAAGGTGCAGATGAAGAGCAGAAGGTAGGTGAAGATGAATAAGGAAGTTAGTACCGTGAGGGGCTTGTCCACCTACTGAGACAGTGTGCCTGAACTAATGGGAGCGCACCAATCCAGCTGGACTGGGACTGAATGAGCATATGATCAAACCAGACTCTCTGAATGTGGCAGCGAAAGGGGGCGGATGGAGAAGCCATCAACAATGACACCAGGACCTACCTCTTCTGCATGTATTATCTTTTTGGGAATCTAGTCTTTTTGGATGCACACCTTCCTAGGCCGGGAGGGAGGGGGGTGGGCCTTGGACTTCCAACAGGGCAGGGC
>PVIU01012204.1:0-54606 GCA_004026605.1 Ondatra zibethicus
TCCAGCCCCAGGCCTTAAACTTTTTTCTTTTAACATTTGTTAAATTTATATATTCATTTTTTGTGTAGATACCACAGTGTTTATGTGGTGGTCAGAGATTATGTGGCTCAGAAATTAATTTCCTCATACCACCATGTGAGTTATAGGAATTGAACTCGTGTTATCCATCAGTTTGGTGGCAAGGACATGTACCTACTGAATCAGCTAAAATGAGCTCATTTCTTCACTCCTACCTTTTGGTTCCATTTTGATTATTTGTTTAACTGTTTTGTTTTTATTTATTTGAGATAGAGTATCACTGTGTAGCTCTAGCTGTCCTCAAACTCACGGACTTGCTTGCCTCTGCCTCTGCACGAGATTAAAGGTATGCACCATGTGCCAGGCTCCTCCTCCTCTTCAGTCTTAAGGTTCAGTTTCTTGGGTACAGTGATATCTATCACTCAGTGAAACAAACTAGGTAATATGTAATGTCATTAGGTAAGCAGTAAATTTGGAGGAAAGAACTGTTCCTTTGGAAGTGTTTTGTTGTTGTTGTTTTGTTTGTTTTAAATTGGTCTCCTGCAGCTGAATAGAGCATGTTGACTGGAGGCTCCTGGGATGAGAGACTGTTTCCTTGGGTGATTAAAAAGCC
Organism: Ondatra zibethicus; assembly: GCA_004026605.1. NCBI lineage: Eukaryota > Metazoa > Chordata > Mammalia > Rodentia > Cricetidae > Ondatra > Ondatra zibethicus. The sequence continues at coordinate 632 of PVIU01012204.1, forward strand.
CTGGTTGGTGCTTTGCTTCTCTCTTATTTGTTTGCTTTTAAATCAACTCAAATAAAACTGTGTTATAGAAACTTAACTGAATGTATACCTCAACTGAATTGTTTGCTGTTCCATGCTCTTGAAAATATTAGAAGTGATCAGACTATGCTTTCTCTCTTTTTCTCTCCCTTACAGATAGTACAACAATAGAAAAATTAAGAGCTATTTGTTTGGACCATGCCAAACTTGGAGAAAGCAGCCTTAGTCCGTCTCTTGACTCACTTTTCTTTGGTCCTTCTGCCTCACAAGTGCTATACCTAACAGAGGTTGGTTTTTTACATTTTGAATTTGAGTCTTGATCTTTAAATTGATCTTTGATGTGTTACTATGAAGAATGTGGATAAGATTAGATGGTTTTGAAATAATCAGGAATGTCTTATTCTTCGATATGGAGGTTATTTTTAAATTCCTTTTAATACAATCCTTCTCTTCTCCCCCTCCCCCTTTTATTTTCAGGTAGTCTATGCCTTGTTAATGCCTGCTGGTGCACCCCTGGCTGATGATTCCTCTGATTTTCAGTTTCACTTCTTGAAAAGTGGTGGTCTACCCCTTGTACTGAGTATGCTGACCAGAAATAACTTCCTACCAAATGCAGATATGGAAACTCGAAGGGGTGCCTACCTCAATGCTCTTAAAATAGCCAAACTGTTACTAACTGCTATTGGCTATGGCCATGTTCGGGCTGTGGCAGAAGCTTGTCAGCCAGGTGTAGAAGGCGGGAATCCCATAACATCGGTAATACAGACTGGTTTGGTTTGGTTTTATTTTTAATTTCTAATAGTAGATGTAATTTTTAAGATTAAATTTCTCAGCGATTCTAAAGTTCAACTTTGACTCAGTGTTCAAGTTTTCTTTCCAGTGGGTATCTTATGACTGTATTTGTATTAAAAGTATACTAGCTCTTCACTGGCTTCAGTACTATTTTGGAGGGCGGTTCCTTCAGTTCCTTTCTGACCATTTGAGTTTTGTTTGGCTCTCACCGTAAACCTAAAAAAAAAAATCCCACATGTATGAATTTCTAACTTGTGTCAAGCAGATAAGATACCAGTGGTGTTGACTTGTAATTGATTTAGCCTTTTCCAGTTTTCTTTCTCACCTTCATTTGCTTAAACTCCAATTATGAAGTTGTCATTCTGTTTTTGCTTGGATGGCATCTTTGATCTATTTTGGTGAGATTCTCAAGATAAACTAGAGTTTGATGCCTAGTTAAAGATCAAATTATGAATTTAATTTTTTTTTTTGAAGATTTGATTATTAGTGAACATCGGGGTTTTGCCTGAGTGTATGTCCAGGGTGTCATATCCCCTAGAACTGGAGTTACATACAGTTTTGAACTGCTGTGTGGGTGCTAGGAATGGAACTCCAGTCCTTTGGAAGAACAGCCAGTGCTCTTAGTGTCTTGAATCATCTTCTCAGCACGTTAATTTTTAATAATATTTACTAAATTGCTGAAAGAAGACAAAAGTCTTTGGGGGATGGAGGCAAGAGGATTATTACATATTCAAGGCCAACCTAGGCTATAGACCCTCTCTTTATGTCTTAACTGGGGAGGAGTGGAATGTTGGTGATTATGATATGTAATTGTTTTGTATATGATAATACTGTGATATTTAAAGGAATGACCTTTTTATTTCTGAAATGGTTCCAGATAATTTATAAGTGAAGTGATAGGGGTTTGTTTGTTTGTTTGTTTGTTTTTTAGTTTCTGGGATATTTTATTGTTTTGGTTTAGGGGAGGGTCTTTTTTTATTTGTTTCTTTTGGTTTTTCAAGACAGGGTTTCTCTGTGTGACCCTGACTGTCCTGGAACTTGCTCTGTAGATCAGGCTGGCCTCGAACTCACAGAGATTTACCTGACTCTGCCTCCTGAGTGCTGTGATTAAAGGTGTGCACCACTACCACCCAACTATAAATGTAGTTTCATCATACCCAAAATTTGCCTAACAGCAATCCTAGGGTAAAGAGCAATAGAGATAGAAAATGAGAAGGAGTAATTAGGTAATTGACAATACCTGCAGAATAATGAGTACCTTGGAGATAGTTGTATTATCTTATTCTGACCACTTTCATATGTTAGAAGTTTTCTGTAAAGCAACCAGGTGTGGTGGAAGTTTGTAGTCTCAGCATTTAGAAAGCTAAAACGGGGGCTGGAGAGATGGCTCAGTGGTTAAGAGCATTGCCTGTTCTTCCAAAGGTCCTGAGTTCAATTCCCGGCAACCACATGGTGGCTCACAACCATCTGTAATGAGGTCTGATGCCCTCTTCTGGCCTGCAGACATACACACAGAGAGAACATTGTATACATAATAAATAAATAAATATTTTTAAAGAAAAAAAGAAAACTAAAACAGGAAGATCACCAGTTTAAGGCCATAGTAGGCTTACGTAGTATAAGAAACAGACCTAAAAGATAGGCGCAAACTTTCCATAAAAGATAAAAATGACTAAAATTATGTATGTGTATATATACATGCATTTTTGTGTGTGTGTGTGTGTGTGTGTGTGTGTGTGTGATTCTTAATAGGTTAAAAGGGAAAGACTGGTTCTGGTAGGATAAACAACATGAGGAAGGCCAAAAGTTTAGTTGGGACCCTGTATCTCACCCAGTGAGGAAAGGGCTCTTGTTAGGATAAAAACAGATTCTTATTTTAATCCATGACGTGACTACTTAATGATGTATACAATACACACAAAAGCCAGTAACATGCTTCCTTTTCTATCTCTTCTATAATACTTTGAGAATATTCCATTTGCCAGTTGCAGGTATTAAGGTATTATAATTAACAAGTATTTGTGGACAGTTAAAAACTTAGTGTAGGGATATCGTAAACATTTACAATACATAGAAGTTAGCACTCAAAGTCATAATTATTCAAACTACTTCATATGCTTCTTGTTCATTGAAAATCTTAGTATACTGTTAAGTAAAAATACTGCTATTCTTTGTTAGTTTTTTTAAATAATTTATTTATTTTTCTTTTATGTGCATTGGTGTTTTGCCTGCATGTATGTCTGTGTAAGGGGGTTCAACCCCCTGGAACTGGAGACAGTTGTGAGCTGCCATGTGGGTGCTGGGACTTGATCCCAGGTCCTCTGGAAGAGCAGCCAGTGCTCTTAACCACTGAGCCATCTCTCCAGCCCCCGTTAGTTTTTTTTCTTTTTTTAATAGTTGTAATTTTTCTCACTTGCAAAGTAGAATTTGATAACTGGAGATTATGAGCAGGGTCTACCCAAAGGGTGCACAGTTAAGAAAAAAAAAGTCATGATTGGTTGCATCTTTAGTTGAGATTGGACTTGATCTGTTCATAGAGACATGTGTTAGATTAATCTACAATAAGGGATTGTATAGAAATTTGTGTTATTTGGATGCTATGTTGGCAAAGAAAACATCTTAAGGGAATCATCTTAAGTTGATGAGTATGATACAAATGTTTGGGTCAGTTATTACAGAATACTCAATGTTTAACTTTTTTTTTTTCAGGTCAACCAAGTAACTCATGATCAAGCAGTGGTGCTACAAAGTGCCCTTCAGAGCATTCCTAACCCGTCGTCTGAATGCATGCTTAGAAATGTGTCTGTTCGTCTTGCTCAGCAGATTTCTGATGAGGTTATTATTGTTAAAAGTAATATATATATATACATGCGCGCGTGTGTGTGATGTGTCATAGTGTTACTGCACAAAATTATTTCTATATAAATATGCATATTACTTTATAGTATTATAATTTTGTGCAGTAACACACATATATAATGCTTTACTTGTCTTAAGTGTTACTCTATAAATTTTCTTTAATTTTTATTTTATTATGTATGTTTTGCCTGCATGTATGTCTATACATGCCTTGCATGCCTTGATGGCCCTTAGAGGCCAGAAGAGGGTGTGGTGTTTGGATTCCTTAGAACTACAGATAGTTCTGAGCTGCCATTTGGATACTGGGAATTGAACCCTGGATTCTCTAGAAAAGCAGCCAGTGCTCCTAACCACTGAGCCATCTCTTCAACCCCAAAACAACTTTTTAAAAATTCATTCATTTTACTGGTTCAGTTTAGATAATGTTTTCCTAATGTCAATATTAGTACAATATTTTTCATCAGCTTTTTGTATAATAGACAGGGTTCTTTCAAAGTGTACAGTTGATACTTTTTAAAATATAAACACTACACAGAATATTTTTTCTTTGCCATTGGATCTCAAGATCAGATCCAGGGTTTCAAACCTATAGCTCTAAGACAGAATATTTCTGTAATTCTTCCTTGTGGTTTTTTTTTTTTTTGGGTTGGTTTTGTTGTTGTTTGTTTGTTTTTTGCTTTATTTTGTTTTGTTTTTCAGTCCATTCTTTCCAGGCACTAGTCCCAGGTAACCAGTAATTTTTCTGTCCTGATGGAAGAGAATTTTTTGTTTTGTTCTTTGTTTCTTGCTTTCCAAGGCAGGGTTTCTCTATGTAACAGTCCTGCTGTCCTGGAACTCACTTTGTGTAGACCAGGCTGACTGAATTCAAAGATCCCTCCTGTTTCTGCCTCCTGAGTGCTGAGACTAAAGGTGTGAGCCACCATGACTTGCTAAAAGGGTTTTCATTTTCTCGAATTTTATTCAGTTGGATCGTATGCCTGTAATCCCAACACTTGGGATGCTGAAGCAGAAGGATAACAAGAAGGCTAGCAAGACTGGATCAAAAAATAAATTTAAAAAAACAAGTTAATGGCTTTGTGAATTGTCAGTGTTCTAAGACTCCTTAGTTCATTCGTTTTTGTTAAATATTATCCCGTTATAAACTGGTTGTGGTGACACATGCCTTTAGTCCCAGCACTTGGGAGGCAGAGGCAGGTTGGATCTCTTGAGTTCTAGGCCAGCCTTGTGTACATAGAGACCTCCAAGACAGCCAGAGCTGCATAGGCTGTCTCAACACACACACACACACACACACACACACACACACACACACACACGCATATACTTAGAAATATATCTTTTATATATAAAATAAACCTGTATATTTATCCCATTATGAGTATGCCATACTTTGTATATTTGGCAAAATAGACTTGGTTTTTTTTCTCCCCCTTTTTAGATATGAATAAAACTGCTGTGAAATTTTTTTTTAGCATTTATTATGTATACAATATTCTGTCTACATGTATGCCTGAAGGCCAGAAGAGGGCACCAGACCTCATTACAGATGGTTGTGAGTCACCATGTGGTTGCTGGGAATTGAACTCAGGACCTTTGGAAGAGCAGGCAATGCTCTTAACCGCTGAGCCATCTCTCCAGCCCCATGCTGTGAAAATTCTATACAAGTATTTGACTTTTTCTCTTGTAAAAACCTGGGAGTGCAATCGTTGTCACTTTTGTGGTGATCAGCACTAATAGTCTTAACAACAGTTTTAATTATTATTTTATAGGCCTCAAGATATATGCCTGATATTTGTGTAATTAGAGCTATACAAAAAATTATTTGGACATCAGGATGTGGAGGATTACAGCTGGTATTCAGCCCAAATGAAGAAATCACAAAAATTTATGAGAAGGTAAGAGTTGTAAGAGAAATATATCCCTTATATAAAAATGAATGTTAGTGAATTATGTATATGACTATACTTGTACTATATTCATTTTAAAATATCCAGTCACTTACATATTAATAATTGGCAGCTATAATTGAGTAATGATTTACTTTGAAAATAAAGAATTTAATCCTATGAGGCTTCTTTAAAATTAAGAGATTTTTCTGTTTTCACTGAAGTCAGACTATCTCAAAGAAGTTGTTTCTTCACATTTGTTTTTTCATTATCAAGTTAGGGTTCTGTCATGTATACCTACCTATCCCTTGGATACCACTGCATTCTTAGGGGTTTTTGTTTTGGTTTGGCTTTTAGTTTTATTTATTTTATTATTTTATGTGTATGAGTGTTTTGCCTACATGCACATGCGTTCTATGAATGCCTAGTTCGCTCAGGGGTCAGAAGATTGATTGATTTTTTTTTTTTTAAATAGCTCAATAGAAAAGCTAGATAATAGAGCTATTTTAACTTACCTACTGTGGTTCACAGGAAAAAGAATTCTTAGTTGTTGGTCTTTAGGAGCTTCTTACTAGAAAATGGTTAATGATTATATATGTTTAGTATATATAACCCTTTTTGAGTCACAGCAAAGTATTGATATTAGACTTCATATTCATTTCCAAATTATTCCAAAATGCCTCAAGAGATATGAGTAAAAAGAAGGACCATTTAATTTAATGAGTAGGTAAATTTTAAGCACTAAATTTTTGAAGTCATATTTTCCTCTTAAATGAATTTATAAAGCATTAGTTTTGTTTTGGTTTTTTTTGCACTTTGTAAGCAAAATTTGTTTTTGTTGTTTCTTCCCTTCCTCCTCCCTTTCTTTTTCTCTCTGTTCCCCAGCTCCTAGTCAGGAATCTTCCCTTAGACTTTCATGTTACATGCGGTTTTTCTTTAAAAGAATCTTTAAGTAATTTGTTTCCAATATAATTTTACAGACCAATGCAGGCAATGAGCCAGACCTGGAAGATGAACAGGTTTGCTGTGAAGCATTGGAAGTGATGACATTGTGTTTCGCCTTGATTCCAACAGCCTTAGATGCTCTAAGTAAAGAAAAGGCTTGGCAGACATTCATTATTGACTTACTATTGCACTGTCACAGCAAGTAAGTTTGTTTTTAATTTTAAGATTTTTTTTTTAAGTAGAGTCAAATTTATGTTAGCACAAGGTATCAGAGAAACCAAATACTCACTCTCCACAGTACATTAATGTTGAAGAAATTTTCATTTAACAATGTTTAACCTAATCTGAATTTGTTTATTTTTAGTCTACAATATTGGATATTTATTGGCCTCCTGTCGTAAATTCCTAGGTGCCAACTGTTATTTTAATGTGAAATTTAAAAGAGGGCTGCATAGAAACATAGCATTACTAGAATAAAGAATAATTACTTATAGTAAATCCCTCTTTTTTATCTCAAGAGCATTTAATCAGTAACAGTAATGTTTCAAGCTGCTTTTTATGTAAGTCATTCAGCTTTAAGGCATTCATATTTGTAGAAAATGGTTTCCATCCATTTATAGATCAGTCTTAGTCTGATTTTTCACATGTAAGGTAAATTATAAAACTAATTAGGCCAGATATGGTGGGCATACACCTTTAATCCCAGCACTCTGGAGGCAGAGGCATGGATACTATTGTGAATTTGAGGCTAGGTTGCTCTGCATCTCAAGTTCCAGAACAACAAGGGCTGCATAGTGAGGCTATGTCTCATAAAACAACCACAAAAATCTAGTAGGTGTTGCTGTTATATGTTAATGAGTCAGGTTCAACTTGCCTACTCCTGACAGCACACTAATGTGATGCAGTGTAGTATCAAGTGAAAATGTACTGATCTGAAAAGAACCTTGAGTAATTTCCTTGAACACAGTCTGTCTGGCCAATTAAGAAACTCTTTCAACCAGGCAATGATAGCGCACATCTTTGTTTCCAGCACTCAGAAGGCAGAGACGGGCAGATCCTGAGTCCAGCCTTATCCACAGAGTGAGTTTCAGGACTACACGGAGTAACCCTGTCTCAAAAAAAAAAAAAAAGAAAGAAAGAAAAGAAAAGTGGGGTGATGGGAGAGAGAGAAACAAACACAGAAACACTCTTTCCATGGGATCCAAACAGAACAGGAAAAGCTTGCTGCCTCTTTGAGAAAACTTTGCCATGGTTGGACAGCTCTGTACATTTAGTTCCATTTAATAATGCATTTGCATGCTGGTGGTGAAGGAAAGACTTTTGAATTAGGGAATGCTTAAATTTTAAATTTAGGCCCAAATCTGAAAGTTTTATTGTCATTGATTTAATTGTAACTGGTTCTTGAACACATACTATACTGTATCTCAGCTCTTTGAGGCTCTAGAAGCACCATGTCAGAATTGTCTCAGCCCCCAGTGAAATTTATGTAGTATGTGAACTTTGGTGAAAGATTAATCCATAATTGTTAGATAAAATTCCCATAATGTCATTAGTCCCCTTAGAAAACATACTGTATAAATACAGTGATTCTTTGTCCTTAGAGAATATCTTTATCACCTGAAAGATTTGTTGGCACATTCTTGGCAAGGCCTACCACCGTTTCTCATCAGATCTGAGAACTGGCACTTCTAACAAGTATCCAGGTGATACTGATGTTGCTCATCTGGGGACCATGCTTTTGAAACCAGTATAACAATACTACCTACAGCAATATCCTTTCTCTGATTACATAATTCCCTTTGACCCCATACAAAATGCACTTGAATGAAAATTTTGTGTGTGGTTTGTGGTAGATGTTTTAAGGCTTGCTATAGAGCATTTTCTACCTACAAGTTTGAAACTTGTTCAGAGAAATATTAGAAGGCATTTCTCAAACTCTTTAGTAACAGTGTTTGGTCTTAGCCTTGGACATGCAGTGGTAAACTCATTTATCTTCTTAGGTATTTTTTACAACTGCTTAAGTGAATATTACATTATGTTCTTAATAATTTCCATTTCAGAACGGTTCGTCAAGTAGCACAGGAGCAATTCTTCTTAATGTGCACCAGATGTTGCATGGGACACAGGCCTCTACTTTTCTTCATTACTCTGCTCTTTACTGTTTTGGGGGTAAGACACTTAAAAATATGTTTACTAGTGTAACTAATTCCTTCAACTAGGATATTCAGGAATTTGTGAATTTAGCTTGTATCAGTTAAGGCAATCTATACTAAGACTCAGGGTTTTTGAATGAAAGAAATTCCAAGCATGAACATACTGTATTTTCTCATTTTCAGAGCACAGCCAGAGAGAGGGCTAAACATTCAGGCGACTACTTTACCCTTTTACGGCACCTTCTTAATTATGCTTACAACAGTAATATTAATGTACCCAATGCTGAAGTTCTTCTCAATAATGAAATTGACTGGCTTAAAAGAATTAGGGTAAGTCACAGTTAATGCTATGTTTGTTTTTATCATTGTTAATAATGCTTCGTTAGTAGTGGTTCATAGTTTAGAACATTTTTGGTGAAGTGAATAAATCCAAACTTAAATGGAACCAAAGAACATGCATTGTGTTGTTGGGTTGTGCTTTACAGAATGAATGCATTACCACTTACAGAAAATGTGTGCTTAAGATTTAGAATACATGGGCTGGAGAGATGGCTCAGCGGTTAAGAGCACTAGCTGCTCTTCCTGAGGACCTGAGTTCAATTCCCAGCAACCACATAGCAGCTCACAATCATCTATAATGGGATCTGATGCTCTCATCTGGAATGCAGGCATACCTGCAGACAGAGACTGCATACATAAAAAGCTGAGCATGATGGCACATGCTTTTAAACCTAGTAGGTGCAGAAGCAAGCACATTGTCTGAATTCAGGGCTACATAGTAAGGTGGGGGAAAAGATTTGGCATACTGAGGTTCAGCTGCAGTTTTAGCTTTTTTGCATTTCAGCAAATTGTCATTTAAAGAAAATGCTGTCCTGGTGGTGGTGGTGGTGCACGCCTTTAATCCCAGCCCTAGAGAGGCAGAAAATGGCAGATCTCCATGGGTTTGAGGCGAGCCTGGTCTGCAGAGCAAGTTCCAGGACAGCAAAAGCTACACAGAGAAACCCTGTTTAGAGAGAGGATAAACAAAATGCTGGTGGTTCCCCCCCCCAAAAGTAGTCAGATACACTAATTTTGATTATAACTCTTTTGAAGACTTTTATAAAATTTTATTTCTGAGGTGATCTATAAGGGAGATTTACAAGGAAGAGGGGGGTTTAAGAGTCCACATCAGAAAAAGTATGGTAGCAGAAACAGGAAGCTGACCAATCCATCATTCTGAAACTAAAGAACCAGATAGGGTGAAGCCAACAAACACATCCTTCTGATAGGGTGAAGCCAACAAACACATCCTTCTAGTAACTAATGTATTTCTTCCAGCAGGACTCCACCTCCTGAAGGTTTTTTTTTTGTTGTTGTTGTTGTTGTTGGTTTTTTATTATTATGTATGCACCCCAGAAGAGGGCACTAGATCTCATTATAGATGGTTGTGAGCCACCATGCGGTTGCTGGGACCTGTGGAAGAACAATCAGTGCTCTTAACCGCTGAGCCATCTCTCCAGCCCCCTCCTGAAAGTTTTTCAAGTGTCCCAAATACCACCACCAGCTGGGGACCAAGTGTTCAAACATAGGAACCTATAAGGGACATTTCACACCCAAACTGCAGCAGATTTTAGCCTTCAGATTAGCATTCTAGACATCCATAAAGCATATTTCTCAAAATTTCAAGATAATTTTAAGTTGCTTGACTGGAAAGGTTTAAAATAGTCTCACATTCTTCTAGCTGTCTTGTTCAGATTCTTCCATTTCATAAGTTCATCATTGAAATTTTTTTTTCCCTTTGGCAGGATGATGTTAAAAGAACAGGTGAAACAGGTATTGAAGAGACAATCTTGGAAGGACACCTTGGGGTTACAAAAGAGCTACTGGCTTTTCAGACTCCTGAGAAAAAGTTTCATATTGGTTGTGAAAAGGGAGGTGCTAATCTCATTAAAGTAAGTTCTGTGTTCTGGATTTTAAACTACATATTCTATCCTTGTAAGTATTGTCATTGAATCTGATTGATGCTATTAAATCTTTGATATGTTATCGGTACATTTTATAAAACCTACCTTTTAAGAATCTTTACCAAGGTTGCAATGTTTGTTTAGATAATGTAAAACAGTTATGTCTTCCAGTAGCCATGTCAGGTTTCTAAGCGTGTTTCTATATGCATATAAAATGTCAGTGTAAAGTGTTACTTAATTTTTCTTTTCTGAAAAATCTGAACTGATCTTAAGTTTCTTTTTTCTTTGTTTTGTTTTCTAAGACAAGGTTTCTCTATATAGTAGGTTTGACTATACTGTAATTTGCTATGTAGAGCACACTGGCCTAGAACTTAGATCTGCCTACCCCCTGTTTTGTTAAGACTACATCATATATAAGTTGTTTTTCTCAATTTTCGAGACAGAGTTTCTTTGTGTAACCATTCTAGCTGGCCTCTGAACTCACATATATTCCCCTGCCTCTGCCTCCCAAGTGCTGGGATTAAAGGAGTACACCACCACCACCCAGCTTATATTAATTCTTTAAGTTTTTTTAACAGGGTAATTTGGACGATAAAAAGTCATTTTAGTATAATTTCAGTCAAAGATTTCTTATATTGCTAACCATTTGATTTTTAAAATAAATGTAAAGTAGAGCCAGGCACTAGGATCTCTGAGTTCAAATTCAGGCTGGGCTATGTAGATTCTGAGTAAATGTAAAATATAAATTTTTAGATACTGTAGCAATCAGTTCTGTCTTAATACCTAAAAATAAGTAAGAAATAGGTTGTGTAGATAGTTATTAAAAGTAGGATATTTTCACTAGAAGCCCCACTATATGTTTTCTGTGACATAAGAAAGTCTTAAGTTATAATAAACTTAAAAATTATTTTCTTAAAAGATAAATTTAGAATATGTCATTACTAATATGTATCCTTTCTTTCAACTGTTTAGGAATTAATCGACGATTTCATCTTTCCTGCATCCAATGTTTACCTGCAGTATATGAGAAATGGAGAGCTCCCAGCTGAACAGGCTATTCCTGTCTGTGGTTCACCAGCTACGATTAATGCTGGTTTTGAGTTACTTGTAGCATTAGCTGTTGGCTGTGTGAGGAACCTCAAACAGATAGTAGATTCTTTGACTGAAATGTATTACATTGGTACAGCAATAACTAGTAAGTACATTAAAACAAAGTTGTGGAGATGATTAGTTTAAATCTGTTAGTTCTCTTTTTACAAACATCTTCAAATTTTTGTTAATAACCAATCTAAAATTTTTAGCAAATAGATATATGGAAACATAGGTACAAGTGCAAGTACTTGGTAACTTCAATGTCATCTCTCAAATCTGAAATCTATCTTCATTGTAGTCAGTAGCCATAGTAAATGCAACCTAAACCTAAATCTCATGACTCAGAGTCTATCAGGCACTCATAGAGAAATGAATTCACGTTTGTTTTTGTTGTTGTATTGTGTCTTGATTTGTTTTGTTTTTTGAGACAGGATTTCTCTGTGTAACCCTGGCTGTCCTGGAACTCGCTTTGTAGGCCAGGCTGGTCTCGAACTCAGAGACCTGCCTGCCTCTGCTTCCTGAGTTCCAGGTTAAAAAGTGTGCACCACCACCACCCATCTGACTTGGATTTTTTTTTTATTTTAAGACATTTAACTATGGAGTCCTGATTGACTACAAACTCATAAGAGATCTTTTATTAATGTGTATGTTTGTGTATACATAAGCCAGAGATATGTGTAAAACCCCTGGAGTTGGAATTACAGGTATTTGTGAGCCACCCAATGTGGATGCTGAGAACCAACCTAAGGACCTCTACAATAGTAGTAAGCATTCTTAAGCTATCTTTCCATTCCATTATTAACTTTTAGTTTATACACATCACAATACATGGTGGTTTGCTCAGCTTTAATGAAATAAAACTTATTCATTCATGTTTGTGGTTTCAATAATCCCACTGAACAAGGAAATGTTAGCTGTATCCCATCAATAGTTCCAGGCCAGTCTGGCTAAATGAGATCCTGTCTCAAAAACAAACAATAGGATTTTAGATTGGTGGGTCACTATCTGTCTTAAATGCATTTATTTGTGGTTTCAATAATCCCACTGAACAAGGAAATGTTAGCTGTATCCCATCAATAGTTCCAGGCCAGTCTGGCTAAATGAGATCCTGTCTCAAAAACAAACAATAGGATTTTAGATTGGTGGGTCACTATCTGTCTTAAATGCATTTATTTGTGGAAAAATGCCAAGTGAGAGCCCTAACTCCAATGGCTGCACAGGTAATAATAGTGTTAACTGTTTTGACAGTTTAACAGAGCCTGAAAAGGACAAAATGATTTATGCTCATGCTATAAGAATCTTTATTTTTCAGCTTGTGAAGCACTTACTGAGTGGGAATACCTGCCACCTGTTGGACCCCGCCCACCTAAAGGATTTGTGGGGCTGAAAAATGCTGGTGCTACTTGTTACATGAATTCTGTGATTCAGCAGCTCTATATGATTCCCTCCATCAGGAATGGTATTCTTGCAATTGAAGGCACAGGTAGTGATGTAGATGATGATATGTCTGGGGATGAGAAGCAGGACAATGAGGTAAATTTTGCTTATAGTTTTTCTGTGTTTAAGATTCTAATAACCTATATCATTCTCCCAATGGCGACTGAGAGAGGCTAGTATAAGTCACCAGTTTCCACAAGAGATTGGTCCAGGATCCCCTTCCAGATTCCCTCACCCCCACCCCAGGAGATCAAAATCCACTTACTGGCATTTATAAGTAGTTTGAATAGACCCTACACAAATCATTTTACATGCTTTAGGTCATCTGTAGATTTTATATAATACTTTATATAGTGTCAGTGCTATATAGTTGTTGTATTACATAGAAAATAATTATTTCTAAGAGTCTGTACATGTGTGGTATAGAATCAGTTTTCCTCCCAATATTTACCTTCATGAATCCACAAATGCTGTCAGTGGATATGAAGAGCTATTTGTGGTGTATTTTTCTTCCTTAGACTGTCAAAACTATGTTTGAAAGTTGGAAGTTGGCCGTTAACTTGGCCTCTCCACTTGGACTACCTCCTAGTGTGAAGTATGTCTCCAATACAATATCTTTTTTATGTAGTGTTTGATAAAAGTTGAACTTTGACTAGTTTAAATCAGCAATGACCAACCTTTTTGGTTTTCTGACCCACATTGGACAAAGAATTGTCTTGGGTCACACAACTTAAAATCATACTCACTTTTCTTTTTTCCCATTTTTCTTTCCATGATTTTTGAGGGGGATATTCCTGCTATGCTGTTCAAGATAGCCTCTGAAGGTCTCCAGCTTGAGTCTTGCAGATGCCAGTATTATAGTGTATCTACCACGCTAGACTATGTTTTGCACTTCTTTCTGTGCTTACATGATTTTAGTTATATACCACCCCTCCCAGTCATATATCTCTACCTACTTAAAACTCTTCTCTACTTCAAATATTTTTCACATGATCTTGTTGTGACAAGGCTTTTAAGCTACCTGTAAAGTAGCCAAAGCAGATACTTAAGGTGCCTGTTTTCAAAGAAGAGAATGTGGCAGTACTGAAGTTGGGTCATGTCTATGCCCACCCTACGTCCCTTTTTTAAACGTTTTATCGATCCCTGTTTGTAGTGTTAGTGGGAATTGAAGTGAGAAGCCCAAGTATACTATTCATGTTGTAAATGTTTTTGGCTATATTTTCTTTTCTTCCCTTCATTCAGGAAAATTGGATTTGTTCTAAAGAAACAGTTTACCACTCCTGGGCCTTCTCCAACTCTTCCCAGACCTACTGGACTTAAATGATCCAGGGATTGGGGACTGAGTAGTTTTACTTTTTAACCAAAACTTCATAGGGGGTGCTTACATCCAAACCTGGCTAGGACCCTACGTATTGTCTATTCCTATATCAAAGGTCAAACACAAAATGTCCACTGAACTATAAATTTTCCTCTTTGGCTTTCATGATTTTGAAACTTGGCAATTTTCATGTTATATCTTCTACCACTATTTGTTTTTGTTAAGGATCTGGCTGTTTTGCCCAGGTTGCCCATTTTTAACTCCTGGGCTCGGCTCAAGTGATCTGCCCAAGTAGCTGGGACTTCAGGCACATTCTGCAGTACTCAACTCTACTATTTATTTTCCAAGGTTTTAAAATACACCTGATCTGTACAGTAAATAGTATTAAATGCACTTATTGTTGTGCATCATTACCACCATATCCAAAACTATTTTTATCTTGCAAAAGTGAAACTCTGTACCCATTAAAGAACTCCCAACCTTGGCAACAGCCCTTCACAGTGACTTTTTTCCCCATCTATAAATTTGACTACTCTTAAGTGCCTCATATAAGTGGAATCATACAATATTTGCCCTTCTGTGACTGATGAGGTTATTTTGGTTGGTTTTTTGTTTTTGTTTGTTTTGTTTGAGAATAGTACAAACTGACCTGGAACTTGTGAGCTTCCTCCTGCCAGCTGGATAATACTTTATACTGGCTGTATGTAGCACATTTTGTTTATCCTTCATCTGTCACAGACACTTGGATTGCCTCCTCATTTTAGCTCGTGCTTTTATGAACATGAATACACAGAAATCTCTTAGACCCTGCTTTTAGTTCTTTGCATAATAGGTATTCTAGTTGAGTTTAAGGTAGAACATCTTTGAAGAAAACCTTAAGTCTTTCTGCTTTTTTATTTTTTTTAAGGAGGGTCTAATTATATGTAGTTCTGACTGGCCTGCAACTTGCTGTGTAGATCAGAATGACCTCATACTTGAAGTCTTCCTACTTCTCCCTCCTAAGTGCTGGAATTAACGAATTCCCAGCTATTTTGCATTTTAAAATTTGAATTGTGAGTTTCAAGAGTCCTATATATTCTGGGTTCTGTTTCTTCATCTGATAAGTGATTTTCCACTTTTTTCCCACACTAAATTAATTGCCCTTTTACTCTCTTGGCAGTGTATTTATGCAAAACTTTTTCATTTTCCTGAGATCCAACTTGTTGATTTTCATATGTTGCTTGTACCTTTGATGTCATAGTAAGAAATCATTACCAATTACAATGTCTTGAAGATTTTTCCTTGAAGAGTTTTGATTGTTTTAGCTCTAAGTTTTAGGACTTTGGTGCAGAATGAGCTGATTTTTTTTATATAATCACTACATTTATTTATTAAGGAAATTATATGGGTTACTGCTAAAACAGTGAAATGATTTTTTTAAAAAAACTAATATTAAGGAGGCTTTAGCTTCATTCTTTTACAAGTATTAATGTCTATATTCTCATTCATTGTGAAGTGACAGGAATAAGACTAATACTATAAAATTATACATTAAAATGTATACACTTTTTGAAAATTAAGTGCTTTTGGAAACAAAAGTATATGTTCACTAATTGGAATTTATCTCAACTTATTTTACTACACTTCTGATTAGTTCATTAATGATATCTTTTTGGTTTCTAGAGCAATGTTGATCCCAGAGATGATGTATTTGGATATCCTCAACAATTTGAAGATAAACCAGCACTGAGTAAAACAGAAGATAGGAAAGAGTACAATATTGGTGTTCTAAGACACCTTCAGGTTATCTTTGGGCATTTAGCTGCTTCTCGACTACAATACTACGTGCCAAGAGGGTTTTGGAAACAGTTCAGGTAAAGTATGGATGGATAGTAATAAAACACATCTTAAAACTTGATGAATAGCTCATATTCTTAAAATCATATCTTCAGATATCTTTATGTTTAGATTTTTAAGCAATAGCAATACTATCTTTAGTCTGTTTGCTTCGTTTTTCCCATAAGAGTTCATAGTTTTTCCCCATGACTGTCATAATGAGAGAAATGTCCTGTAATGTTATACTCTTTTGGCTTTTGGGGGGCCCACCACCCAGCTCCCAAATAAATTACACGGAGGCTTATTCTTTTTTTTTTTTATGTATACAATATTCTGTCTGTGTGTATGCCTGCAGGCCAGAAGAGGGCACCAGACCCCATTACAGATAGTTGTGAGCCACCATGTGGTTGCTGGAAATTGAACTCTTAACTTCTGAGCCATCTCTCCAGCCCTAGAGGCTTTTTTTTTTTTTTTTTTTTTTTTTTTTTTTTTTTTTTTTTTTTTTTTTTTTTTTTTTACAACCTGAGGTTTGAGAGGCTTATTCTTAAAGAGTGCCTAACCTTAGCTTGGCTTGTTTCTTGCCAGCTTCTCTTAGCTTAAATTATCCCATCTACCTTTCGCCTCTGGGCTTTTTCCTTTTCTTCTATAAATCTTAACTTTCACTCTGACTCCCTGGCTGGCCCCTGATATCCTCCTCCTCCTCTTGTTCTCTTGCTCCTCTCTTTCATTGATTTTCTTTTTCTTTATACTCTCTGCCTGCCACCCCCACCTATCCTTGTTCCTGCCTTGCTATTGGCCAGTCAGCTCTTTATTTGACCATTAGGTGTTTCAGACAGGCACAATAACACAGCTTCACAGAGTTAAACAAATGCAGCATAAACAAAAGTAACACATGTTAAAATAATATTTCCCAATAGGGAAGCACAGCTGTTTTATTTTTGACGTTAAAAATTAAACAGATTGTGGGATACTATGTGATGTTTTAATGCATATAGGGACAGCATTCTAATCTCTTTTTGATGTCTTAGTTACTGTTCTACTTCTGTGAGGAGACCCCATGACCAAGGCAAGGCAACTCTTATAAAAGAAAACATTTGATTCGGCTTACAGTTTCAGAGGGTCAGTCCATTATCATGGTGGGGAGCAGACAGTCATGGTGCTGGAGTAGTAGCTGAGAGCTTTAGATCCTGATCTCTAGGCAGCAGGCAGAGAGAGAGAGAGAGAGAGAGAGAGTAAAAGAGACTCTGGTCCTGGCTTGGTCTTTTGAAACCTTAAAGCCCACCCCCCAGTGACCCCTCAACTAACAAGGGCGTACCTCAACTTTCCTAATGCATTTAATAAAGTTAATAATACCCTTTAATACAGTTCATGTTCCTATGATCTCTCCCACCCCTAAAATTTTATTCAGTTGGTACTTCATAACTAATTTTGCTACTGTTGTGAATTGTAATATAAGTACCTGATAATGAAAGGTATTTGATATACCACCCCATTGCAGGTGGAGTTTTCCTATCCTAGGAGCCGCTTCCTAATTACCACAGAGGCTTATATTAATTGTAAATGGTCAGCTAATAGCTCAGGCTTATTACTAACTAGCTCATACATTTTAAATTAACCCATATTCCTTTTTTATGCTCTGCCATGTGGTGGTGCCTTGCTTTTCGGGTTTTATTGTTGTTGTTTTGTTGTTTTGGTTTTTTTTTTGGTTTTTCGAGACAGGGTTTCTCTGTAGCTTTGGAGCCTGTCCTGAAACTAGCTCTTATAGACTAGGCTGGCCTTGAACTCAGAGATCCACCTGCCTCTGCCTCCCAATTGCTGGGATTAAAGGCGTGTGCCAACACCACCCGGCTACATGTAGTGGTACCTTTATTAGCATGGCACGTTCATCTTGCTTCTCCATGTCTCCTCTGACTCTTTGACTCCGCCCTTCTTTCTCCCTTTCTCCTTCGCTATACTTTTTGCTTGGCTATTGGCCTATCAGCTTTTATTAGCCAATGAGAGTAATGCATATTCGTAGTGTACAAGAGGATTGTTCCACAGTACCCTGTTGCGGGGGGGGGGTGTCACAATCCCTACTTTGAGAACTGCTGTCCTAATTCTTCCAAATGGTTTATCAACTGGGGACCAAGCATGCAAATATGTGAACGTATTGGGGAGGGGCAGTCTTATTCAAACGACATTTGATTTTTTTTCTTTTTGGAAGACATATTTTTAGAGATAGATGTTTGCCAAAGGGGTTGTGACCCAGAGGTTAAATCATTGCTCTAGATAGTCCTGGCTGTGCTGGAACTCACTTTGTAGACTAGACTGACCTCAAACTCACAGATGTCCTTTTGCCTCTATTTCCAGAGTGCTGGTATTAAAGACATGGTACCACCACGTCCAGTCAAAAAATTAATTTTTGTTTAATTCATATGAGTGTTTCTCCTGTTTGTATGTTTATGCATCACATTCATGTCTGGTGCCATTGGAGGCCAAAAGAGAGTGTTGGACCCTCAGGAACTGTAATTACAAATGGTTGTTAGCTACCATGTGGGTGCTGGGAACCAAACCAGGTCCTCTGTAAGAATTATTAGTGTTCTTAAATGCTGAGCCTCTCCAGCCTCCTTTAGTCTCTGAAGACATAACTAACTAGATTGTGGAAATGTATAATACACAGACAATAGAGCCATGGAGACTAATACATACTTTCCATTCAACTTGACCAGTAGTCCAGATAGTTTTACTTAATATTGCTTCCTACTTCTTTTCAAATTATTTTGGGACAAATCACAGATCATAGTTTCATCTATGAATATATCATTGTGAATATTTAATGCCTGTTTTATAGCATAATAGATCTATTACTGTGCTTTCTGAAACTTCCTTGATACTAAATACAGTCAGTGTTTGGACTTTCCCCATTAGCTCAAATAATTTTCCCTGGCATTTTTTCAAAGTCAGAATCTACATGAGGACCATATACCACAAACAGTATTTTCTCTTTTTCCCCTGCATGCTTTCTTAGGTGCCTAGTGAGATCCAGAAGCTTGATCAGATTAACATGGTATTTTTGGGTTTTTGGAGGGAATACACAAGGCTACTGGATGGGGTGGTGTGCCTCCATGTTTATCTCCATGAAAAGTTGATACATGGTATTTGTCTTCCTCTTCTCTGATGGTAACAGCAATGAAATCTTTACAGCTGCCAGTTTATCTAGAGAATGGGGGTTTTTTTAGTATAATTTTAAAGATTTAATGTCCAAGATTAAGCCGGGCAGTGGTGGCATATGCCTTTAATCCCAGCACTCGGGAGGCAGAGGCAGGCGGATCTCTGTGAGTTCAAGACCAGCCTGGTGTACAGAGCTAGTTCCAGGACAGGCTCCAAAGCTACAGAGAAACCCTGTCTTGAAAAAACAAACCAAATAAATAAAGTGCAAGATTAAAAGTCCCAAGACATTTGAAGGGGGAGGGGATCATTCTGTTAATGGTGGTGATAGAGACCCACCATTGCTGGATTGTGTATAGGAGCAAAATCCATGAACAGAAGGAATAAGAACAGACAGGACCAAACTTAGTCCTTTTATAACAATCCTTTGGTGTGAACAGTCTTGTAATTTATTATCGATGGTGAGACACTGCCTCGCCAACTGTTATGCTACCCATATCGTGCTTCGTATGGTGTTACAGTAAAGGCAGCATAAATGTACTGCTCTTGGGAATTGAGTTCTTGCGATTGGTTTGGGTTTTGTTTGCTTTTTTAAAGCTTTAGTTCATGTTTTTCAGTCAATACCTACAAAACTCAGGTAAAGAAACATTGAACTCTCCAGGTGGTGGTTGGTGGCAGTGGCGGCAGTGATGCACACCTTTAATCCTAGCCTAACTCAGGAGCAGAGGCTAGTAGATCTCTTCAGTTTGAGTTCAGCCTATTCTACAGATTGAGTTCCAGAACAGTCAGGGCTACACAAAGAAATTCAATTCCAAAGAAAACAAAAGGAGAAAAAGAAACACTACACTCTTGATTGATAGCAAGATATAATTTGTTTTAAATAGTGCTGCTTCAAGGTGTTGGGGTTGCAGTTAATTAGTCTGGTTGCACACTTGCCTAGCATACCCAAGGGCCCTAACTCCCATCCCCAACAATGGAAAGTATAGCTCCTCCAGGGGACCTTTAGGCAGCTGACAGAAGAAACCTAGAGGGTTGTCTGTCCTCCCTTACTTCTGGTAGAGTGAGGTTTCCCCTTGTATTTTTTTTTCCGTTCCCTTTAAGGATTTTTTTTTTTAATTTTTTGACACTCAGCAACAAGAACATTTCCCTAATTAAGCCCCTACTCAGTCAGTACTGGAAGTTTGTATGTACCACCACTCTACCAGTTAGACTTTTTTCAGTCTCATCACCATAACACCCCTCTTCTCTTTACAGACTATTCATTCTGTTTTTCCTCTACTTTATTCTTCTGCCTTTATTTTTTATTTTTTTTAATGGTTTATTTAACTTTATTTTATGTGCATTGGTGTGAAGGTGTCAGATCCCCCGGAATTGGATTTTCAGACGGTTGTGAACTGCCATGTGGGTGCTGGGAATTGAACCCGGGTCCTCTGGAAGAACAGTCAATGCTCTTAACCGCTGAGCCATCTCTCCAGCCCTTCTTCTGCCTTTATAAGGCTTTTATAAATCTAAAATTTCTGATCCTGTTATTCTAAGAATTATACACTTTCTCACCTTTTATGCTGCTATTTGTCAATTGATTAGTTTTCTCTCTCTGGTTTTTCTGTTTTTGTGACTTTCATTTTGGTGTTTTGATTTTTGTATCATTTGAGACTGGTGTATAGCCCAGCCTGGCCTTCAAATCCTTTCGCCATGGCCACCTCAATACTGAGATTATAGGCGCATGCTACAATGCTAGGTATTTTCTCTCTTGTTAAGCCTTTGCTGTTTTCTACTCTGTACTAGTGAACCTCACAGTTAGATTTCTATGATTGATTCAGATTAAAGTTGAAAGAGGGCAAAAGGCTATGTTAATTTCATAAGCTTCTCATTGCACATTTGTTCATTTAATAACTCAAGATAATAACTAGTACCTTGATGTCTTAACAGATGTCTCATAAAGGTCATGCATCTTTAGAAGTGTGGGGAATTGTGATGTAGCTTGAAAATAAATAGAATAATTAATGCCATTTCCAATAATGTAACATTTAACAAATAATAGATCTGATTTTAAAGTTGCTATGTGTAGTATTTGTCTAAAATTTGTGATATTATTTGCCATATATAAGAAATATTTATGAAACAGTGCTCTGGCATAACTAAACTACATTTGTCATCTCTCTTCCTTGGAAAGAATACGCATATGTCCTCTATGTATATTACTCTATGAATACAAGGTCAGGTATTTGATAGAGTCCATTAGGACCTGGCCTTGAGCCTCATTCTGTGGTATATATATGTATGTATGTATGAGTGAGTTGGTTTTTCGGATTAGTTTGTCTCACTTAAGTCCTCAGATCACTTCCGAAAGCCATGCTCTCTATCAACCATACCAGTAGTTCTGTGGCAATTCTTTGCCACTGGAGTACCACTTTTAACATAAAGTGCTGGACCTTTGTCATGTTTCCTACTTCTTCATGTAGTTGTTTCAGTATGCTGTCATTAATTGCCTTACCCACAACCCTAGAAAATAAAATGTTCGTATTGTTGTGAATGTTACATGTTATATTGCATTCATTTCACAGACTTTGGGGTGAACCTGTTAATCTTCGTGAACAACATGATGCTTTAGAGTTCTTTAATTCATTGGTGGATAGTTTAGATGAAGCTTTAAAAGCCTTAGGGCATCCAGCTATGCTAAGTAAAGTCTTGGGAGGTTCCTTTGCTGATCAGAAGATTTGCCAAGGCTGCCCACATAGGTAAGTGCTAATAGAGTATCATATACTATCATATGCTAACAAGAATAAAATTCTTATTAGTGTTAATATAAAAATAGAATATGCCACTATTTTATTCAACTCCCACAATTAAATAAATTAAGTATTATGGATATCTGAGTACTTTGGGGTGGTTTTTGGTTTTGCTAAATAACTTGATTCCTTGTGCTTTTGTCTTATGCTTAATATTTTACTATTTCATGCTTTTAATTCTTTCATATATTCTAAGGAACTAAGATGACAATTTGCATATGACTATAAATGTTACTTTTCAGTTAGCCTTTTTTTTTTAAGATTTATTTATTATGTGCACAGTATTCTGCCTGCATGTATGCCAGATCTCATTACAGATGGTTGTGAGCCACCGTGTGGTTGCTGGGAATTGAACTCAGGACCTCTGGAAGAGCAGCCAGTGCTCTTAACCACTGAGCCATCTCTCCAGCCCTCAGTTAGCCTTTTTATCTTAGAGAATTTAAATGGTAATATAAATACACTGAGTTTAGAAGATGACTGGCTAGAGGTGTTATTTTCTTTTTAAAACAGTAAAACTGTTCCACCTATTATCACTTTTGCACACAATACGTGTAGGCATGCATAGGGTACAGATACATAATACTTACAATAAATAAATGAAACTTAATAAAAATTAATGATATAAGAAATTATAAACATGGCATTTCTGACTATCAAATCACATCAAGATTTTATTTTGGTGCTGTAAAGAAACCTGTTACTATGTGTACTAATTTTAAAACTGGGGGTGCTGGAGAGCCAGCTCATTGTTTAAAAGCTGGCTATACTTGCAGAGGACCCAGGTTCAATACCCAGCACCCACATGGTGATGTACAACTGTCTGTAACTCCATTTACAGGGGATCTGACGACTCCTGGCTTCTTCAAGCACCAGGCATGCACAGTGTACACATTCATACATGCAGGCAAAACACCCATGCACATAATTTTTTTTTTTAATAACAAACTCAGGGCTGGAGAGAGATGACTCAGCAATTAACAAGCTTTTCCTGAGCTGGGCGGTGGTGGTGCACTCCTTTCATCCTAGCACTTGGGAGGCAGAGGCAGGCGGATCTCTGTGAATTCAGGGCCAACTTGGTCTACAAGAGCTAGTTCCAGGACAGGCTCTAAAGCTACACAGACAAACCCTGTCTCGAAAAACCAAAAAAATAAAAAATAAAAAAAACAAAAACAAGCTTTTCCTGTACTTCTAGAGAACCCAAGTTTAGTTCCCAGGATCCACATCAGCCAGTTCATAACCTTAAGTCTAATTCCAGGGGCTCCAACACCCTTTTCTGGTCACTTTGGGCACACAACACAACAAATGGCAGACATAGAAACTTACACATGCTGGACTGGGACTGAACAAGCATGGGATCAAACTGGACCATCTGAATGTGGCTGACAATTGGGGCAGGCTGAGGGGCCAATGATAATGGCACTGGGATTTGTCTCTACTGCATGTACTGGCTTTTTGGGATCCTAGTCTATTTGGATGCACACCTTTTAAGCCTGGATGTAGGGGGGAGGGCCTTGAACTTCCCACAGGGCTGGGTACCTTGCCCTCTCTTAGGACTGGAGGTGGGGAAGGGGGAGGATATGTGGGGGAATGCAAGGGAAGTGGGAGGAGGGGAGGAAGTGGAAATTTTGATTGGTATTATTTATAAAGTAATAAAAAATAAAATAAAAAAATTTACACATGAATTTTAAAAACAAAAAAAACTTTTATTGGAGGCAGCAATATGGTTCAGCTGGTAAAGGCATTTGGATGGAGACTCAAATTTGTCAAAATACTGAAGGAGAGAACCAACTTCACAAAGTTGTCCTGACATTTGTATGAAGTGGCATACACACTCTAAATAATACACTTTTTAAATTTGTTTTTTATTAAAATTCTTTTAAAACAAGTTGGTGATTTGCAGTCTCTAAGATGATAATTTTAAAGTCAGTGAAATGATTCAGCAAGCAAAAGATGTGTGTCTAAGCTTGACGGCCTAAATTCCATCATCAAGTCCCCTATTGTGAAAGTAGAGAACCAATCCAGAGTATAATTTTTTAAAGGGTGGTATTTTTACATAAACCAAACTCTATTTTATGTAGTCATGGGCTAATTTTGTCATTGAAGGAAACATTTTGTTTTTTTAATGAGTAAATGATTGAAAAGTACTATATAAATGAAATCTTCTGTGGGTTTATAATTTAAATGAGAGGTTATATGTGTTCTTTGGACTTATATTGTCCACTAGCCTGGGCAACTTTTGGTCCTTTAGAAAAACCTTTTTATCAGAGGCAAATGATATAAATAATTTAACCTCTTAATTATTGATAAAATAGCCAACATTTTGGTTAGCTGTTTCTATCAATCTTGTAAAGTATTGGAATTTTTTACCAAGAGATTTTTTTTTTAGTTTTTCAAGACTGGGTTTTTCTCTGAAGCCCTGGCTGTTTTGGAATTTGCTCTGTAGATGGCCTTGAACTCTGCTTCTGCCTCCCAAGTGCTGGGATTAAAAGCTGGTGCCGCTGCCACCACCCAGCTGCCAAGAGAAAACTTGGAAGAGAGCATAATCTTTGTATCAGATCCATAATGTTTGACCAACAACTAAACTAGTCTTGTTTTTGTTAAATCCAGCATAATCAAGTAGAGTCCAAGTCTACTATTACAGGACTTTCTTTGCTTAGAATGTGGTCCAAAAACTATAGAGCATGGGTTACCTGTTCTATAAAGTTTTATTGGAACTTGCTCACTCAGTAATGTATTGTCTGTCTGCTTTTGCTAAAATGGTAGAATTGAACACTTGAGACAGACAGAATTGAACACTTGAGACAGAGACAAGGGGACCCATAATTAATACTGTAAAACTAAAATTACTTAAAGCACGGTAGACTAAAAGCTTAACCTATAAGCCCAGCTAGCCCTTTTTATTGTTGTTGTTTTTCAAGACAGGGTTTCTCTGTAGCCTTGGCTGTCCTGGAACTCCCTCTGTGAACCAGGCTGACCTCAAATTCTGAGAGTGTTCAGATTAAAGGTGGGCGGCACCACCACCCAGTTATTCTGTCTTAATTTCCATTTCACCTAGTTCTTTTGACTAAGTTAACCTTTCAGAACCCATTACACTCAAGTGTGGGCGGTGATAGTTCTCTATCAATTTTGTCATGAAGGCAAAGAGCTTATCATGTAGAGTGTATAATCAACCTAATGTAGTGACCAGCACAGTCTAAATGACCAAGAAATGCTATTGGTATTAGTAGCATTTTATGACTTAGGAGTTTTGTTTTTCATTAAATATATAAATAATGAAGTATTTAGAGAACTAAAGAGTAAATCCTTTTCTGATAATTATTAAATACTATCTTTAGGTACGAATGTGAAGAATCTTTTACGACTCTGAATGTAGACATTAGAAACCACCAAAATCTTCTTGATTCTCTGGAACAGTACGTCAAAGGAGATTTATTAGAAGGGGCAAATGCTTATCATTGTGAAAAATGCAATAAAAAGGTATGAATTGTCTGCTAACTATGATAATTCTGAGGAGCTATTGATAGTTGATAGCTCCTGGTAAGGGAAAGACATTCCAGTCTTTAAGTCCTGGTAAGTGGACTACATTCCAGTGAAGAATATGATCAGCGCAAATTGGATTTGGTAGGTTCTTTATAAAAAGAAGCGGGGGGAAGACATGAAGTTTAGAGGTAGACCTAACGGTCACTTTTTTTTTAATCTTCCTTTGTTGTGATAATAAAAAAGCAGGGTTTGTGCGTGTGTGTTGGGGGAAGGAAGTTAAAAAGTAGTGCCAGAAAAGGCTAGGAAATATAAAATTGTAATTGCTTATGTGAATTAACAAAGATATTTATTTCTTCCAAGAAACAAACATAGAGCTGATGGAGGAAAACGTTTTTCCTCTTATGTTTAGGATTGTTTTGCTGAAACTATTAGATTTTTAAATAGAGTAAAATTGTTTTTTACTTCCTAGTTAGATCTTTCAATGGGAATATAGCTCTTCAAGGGAGAAGGATATTTGAATGCGTAAATAGTAAATTATGTTTATCTTTTCTGACTTCCGAAGTATTTCAAGTCTAAGTTAACTGTGTTGTGTGGCCTACTACACCACTTAGAGAAGTATTAAAGTCTGTACATTGGGATTATGAGCTATGTAGCAACATTGTCTGCCACCATAGCTCTGAGACATGAGGCAAGTTGCTAAACTCACCAGAACTCTTATCCTATCTTAGGTTTATTAGTGCCATCTTAAGAAGTTTGTGGGGCTGGAGAGATGGCTCAGTGGTTAAGAGCACTGACTGCTCTTCTAGAGGACCCAGGTTCAATTCCCAGCACCCACATGGCAGCTCACAACTGTCTGAAGATCCAGTTGCAGGGGATCTGACACCTTCACACCAATGCACATAAAATAAAGTTTAAATAAACCCTAAAAATATTTTTAAAAAAAAGTTTGTAAGGATCAGATGTTATCACTTGTGTAATATTAATTGCCTGATAAAAAAGTAAACTATTTCTTCAGTTTATTTACAGCAGACAACCTTTGTTGATAACTATAAATAACAAACAATGGCTGTGGGCAAGGACAGTATAGAAACCAGGCAGTAAATAATGTGTCAATGACTGATTTTTGCAATTTGTAATCACTGGTATAGGTCGTTTCCATATTAACCAGTTACATTTACATCAACTTTTCACAGAATTACTTTATGATTGCAATCCAAATAACTCTTATGAAAACTTGATATAGTAGTTGTATTTTTGTTGTTGTTGAAGAGTTTGCTTAAGAGGCTGGAAAGATAGCTCAGCGGTGAAGAAGAATGTTTACTGCTCTTGTATAGGACCTTGATTCAATTTCTAACTTCCACATGGAAGTTCACAGTTGTGTATCCTTCCAGTTTCAGGGAATCTATTGCCCTTATCTGGCCTCCTCAGCAACTAGGCACACATGTAATATACTTATACATAATTTGCTTAAAGAGCTAGATGTAGTGATTCGCAACTACACAAGGGAAAACATATGGACCCTATGAAGCCCTATCTTTTAAAAAAAATAAAAAATCCAAGAGAAAAAGTTTGCCTGGTTTGGTCCTAATGCTGTAACCTCAACTACTTTAGGAGGCTAAAGCAAGAGGATAACACATTCAAGACCTGTCTGGGCTACAAAGCAAGTTCAAAATAAATCTGGACAAAAAAGAATTGGAGGTTATAGCTAAAGGACAAGCACTTGCATAGCATGTGTGACACCCTAGGTTCACTTTCTGATTTGGGAGTGGTGGTGGTTGCTTGGATTTTGGTTTGCTTTTTATAATGGATTGTATCTATTAATTTTCTCTTTATTTTAGGTTGATACTGTAAAGCGTTTGCTAATTAAAAAATTACCTCCTGTTCTTGCTATCCAACTAAAACGATTCGATTATGACTGGGAAAGAGAATGTGCAATCAAGTTCAATGATTACTTTGAATTTCCTCGAGAGTTAGACATGGAACCTTACACAGTTGCAGGTGTTGCTAAGCTGGAAGGGGATAATGTAAACCCAGAAAGTCAACTGATACAACAGAATGAGCAGTCTGAAGAGAAAGCAGGAAGCACAAAGTACAGACTTGTGGGTGTGCTTGTGCACAGTGGTCAGGCAAGTGGAGGACATTATTATTCTTACATCATTCAGAGGAACGGAGGAGATGGTGAAAAGAACCGCTGGTATAAATTTGATGACGGAGATGTAACAGAGTGTAAGATGGATGATGACGAAGAAATGAAAAACCAGTGTTTTGGTGGCGAGTATATGGGAGAAGTGTTTGATCACATGATGAAGCGCATGTCATACAGGCGCCAGAAAAGGTGGTGGAATGCTTATATACTTTTTTATGAACGAATGGACACAATAGACCATGATGATGAATTGCTAAGATACATATCAGAGATTGCTATCACCACAAGGCCCCATCAGATTGTTATGCCGTCGGCCATTGAGAGAAGTGTACGGAAGCAGAATGTACAGTTCATGCACAACCGAATGCAGTACAGTTTGGAATACTTTCAGTTTATGAAAAAACTACTTACATGTAATGGTGTTTACTTAAACCCTCCTCCGGGTAAGTGTCAAGGTAGCTTCTTATAGTATAGTGTAATTCTTATTTATTGATAGGAATAAGCTTTGCTTCATCCACCCACCCCCCCAAGACAGGGTTTCTCTGTAGCTTTGGAGCCTATCCTGGAACTAGCTCTGCAGACCAGGTTGGCCTCAAACTCACAGAGATCCATGTGTTTTAATGTGATGCTGGGATTTGAACCCAGGGCCTTGTGTATGGTAATTGCACACTGCCTTGTGTTTTTTGTTTGTTTGGTTGGTTGGTTTGGTTTGCTTGATTTTGGGTTGAGGGGAGGTGTTTGTTTTTTTAGTTTGGTTCTGGGTTTTTTTTGAGATGGGGTTTCTCTGTGTAACAATCCTGGCTGTTCTAGAATTTACTTTGTTGACCAGGATGGCCTCATACTCACAGAAATCTGCCTGCCTCTACCTCCTGAGTGCTGGGATTAAAGTGATACACCACCCTGGTTGGCTTTTTTTTGTTTGTGCTAAATTCAGGTATGAAAAGAATAATCTGAGAAGAGTTCTATTTATTAATAAATTGAGAACACAAAGTACAAGCTTGTTTGAAAATGGGGCTGTTTTTAAAATGTGTGTATGTGTTCTTTTTTTTTTTAGGGCAAGATCACCTGTCTCCTGAAGCAGAAGAAATCACTATGATTAGTATTCAGCTTGCTGCTAGGTTCCTCTTTACTACAGGATTTCACACAAAGAAAATAGTTCGTGGCTCTGCCAGTGATTGGTACCTTGTTTTGCATTTTTATTTCTATTTAAAATTTGGTGGGGTTCTTTAGTAGAGTGCTTTATTTTATTTTTTCAGAACCCTAAGATCATTGTTTCAATTTTTTTAAAATATTTTTATGGTTTATTTAACTTTATTTTATGTGCATTGGTGTGAAGGTGTCAGATCGTCTGCAACTGGATCTTCAGACAGTTGTGAGCTGCCATGTGGGTGCTGGGAATTGAACCCGAGTCCTCTGGAAGAGCAGTCAGTGCTCTTAACCACTGAGCCATCTCTCCAGCCCCTGTTTCAAATTTTTTAAGGCAGAATTTTAAAAAAGAGTACTCATAATGAGAAATCATACTAAAATACTTGACATAAATTCAAAGTGTTAAAAAAATTGTTAAAAAGTATAGAGGCCATCATAATGCCTTGTTTTTGTTTTGTTTCTTTGGTGGTTTTTTGTTTTCATTTTTTTGGTTTTTTTTTTTTTTTGTTGTTGTTGTTCTTTGAGATAGGGTTTCTCTAGTAACCCTGGCTATCCTGGAACTTGCTTTGTAGACCAGGCTGGCCTCAAACTCAGCGATCCATCTGCCTCTGCCTCCTGAGTTCTGGAACTAAAGGCGTGTGCCACTACTGACCAGCTATATCTAGTTAACAATTGTTCCTTATTAAGGGCCAGTGATGTCTCAGTGGGTAAAAGCTCTTAACCACCAAACCTGACAAAACTGAGTTCGATCCCCAGAACCCACATAGTGGAAGGAGAGAGCCTATTCTTGGAAATAGTCCTTTAAGTTACACATACTAAATCAATATAAAAAACTTTTTTTACTTATCCAGAAGATACTTCAATAAGGGAAAGAAGGGATTTTGTCATCATTTAATAATGTTTTTTGGTTTTGGGGTTTTTGGTTTTGTTTTTTGAGACAAGGTTTCTTTGTAGCTCTGACTGTCTTGTCTTGAAACTGTAGACCAGGAACCATTGCCACCTGGCTTATTAATGGTTTTTAAGTAACCAGTGCAAGCTTTCATCTATTTTGTAACTCCATGAGATATAGTATTAGTATAGATATAGTATTGGTATTCATGTCTCTCCCCCCAACGCCCACAAGATTTCTCTGTGTAGACCTAGCTAACCTAGAACTCCTGTAGACCAAACTACAAGCCTAGAACTCAAATCCACCTGAGATTAAAGGCATGTATCGTCATGCATGCCCAGCTCCATATCAGTCATTTTAATGTTAATACTAGAAGTGGTCATTACTGCTGCTGCCTTCAGTGAAAAAAGAGGTTTGCTGTCTTTTGTTTCCTAGCGATCCATCTCTTTACTGTAGGAAAAGTGAGCTGAATTTATAGTTGTGGTTTGTTTTGTTTTAGGTATGATGCATTGTGTATTCTCCTTCGTCACAGCAAGAATGTGCGATTTTGGTTTGCTCACAATGTCCTTTTTAATGTTTCAAATCGTTTTTCTGAATACCTTTTGGAATGCCCTAGTGCAGAAGTGAGAGGTGCATTTGCTAAACTTATAGTCTTCATTGCACATTTTTCCTTGCAAGATGGGCCTTGTCCTTCGCCTTTTGCATCTCCTGGACCTTCTAGTCAGGTAATTGTCCCTTTGTTTATAATTATTTGTGTATTCCCCATCTCCAAATGTGTTTTCCTGAAGTTAAAGAGAGAAACTTGAATGCTTTTTTTTTAATGTTTACCATAGTAACAAAGCCTGATCCTGAATTCCATTAAAAATTACTAGATAAAAAGCAGCAGTGATTATTTGCCCTTTAAAAATGTATGGGTAGCCTGGGGTATGATTTGATGTTAGAGAGCATTCCTAAAATATACTCCGGTGTTCTGGTTTCCATCCCTAGCACAGAAGGGAATTTTTGTAAAGTTAGTTTTTATATGTATGTGTGTGCTTTTTAAACATTTATTATGTATGGAATGTTGTGCATGTGCCACAGCACAAGTGTAGAGGTCGTAGGGCAGCTTGTGGGAGTCAGTTCTCTACTTCTGCCATGTGGGTACTAGGGATCAAACTTCTAGTCCTCTGTTTGGGTGGTAAGCTCCTTTACCCATTGAGAGTCATCTCACCAGCCCTATTTTTTAATTAGCTTACAAAATAGTGTTTCCATGTGAGATTTTTTTTAATTGCAGCAAAGTGAAAAATATAATTAACTCAAAAGTTGGGTGTGTGGTAGCATGTGCCTGTAAATCTACTACTTGGGAAGCTGAGGCAGGGGGATTGAGGTTCTGCATATTGAGACCCTGTCTCAAAACAAAATTAATAAAATGGAAAAGAAAAAAAATAGGAAAGGAAAAGAAAAAAATAGGAAACCTACTTGAGGTCTTCATTCCCTTTGCCAAGAATCAGTTCCTTTTAATAGTTTGTGGCACAGGCCTATAATCCCAACCCCTTTAGAAGCTAAAGCTAGAGAATTACAAATTCTTTTTTTTTTTTTTTTTTTTTAATATTTATTTATTATGTATACAATATTCTGTCTGTGTGTATGCCTACAGGCCAGAAGAGGGCACCAGACTCCATTACAGATGGTTGTGAGCCACCATGTGGTTGCTGGGAATTGAACTCAGGACCTTTGGAAGAGCAGACAATGCCCTTAACCTCTGAGCCATCTCTCCAGCCCGAGAGAATTACAAATTCTAAAGCCAGCTTGGTCCAACTTAGTTTAGACCATTATCTATTAGTAAGAAGAGATCTTGGTATATAGCTCATTGACAAAGTTCTTCTCTGGCATTAGCATGCACACAGCCTTGGATCAGTCTAGTGGTGACAGGCAGGATGGATAGAATTCATGTGATCAGTCTTTCCAAAAAAAAGTATTCTTGTGTTCAACATATGCATACGTGTCCCCTTTTTATAAGAATGCAATTATTGACAGGTGGTGGCGGCACATGCCTTATTAGCTAGTGTTTTCTCCTTTACAGGCTTATGACAACTTAAGCTTAAGTGACCACTTATTAAGAGCAGTACTAAATCTCTTAAGGAGAGAAGTTTCAGAACATGGTCGTCATTTACAGCAGTATTTCAACTTGTTTGTAATGTATGCCAATTTAGGTAAGAAGTGAAATTTTCATAATCTCTGTTAAAGTATTATGTTAAATGATAAGTCATTCAAAAGGTCAAATGATGAAATAAGGATTTCTTTTTTCTTTGTATCAAACCTTTTCCCCTGTGTGCTCTACTTTATTTTATTTTTTTAAAAAACCGCTGGTAAACACAACTGAGACTATTAAAGTTCTGCCTCCTTAATCGATGATACCGCATCTGTTTGCTTTATTATTTTATATACATTGGTGTTTTACATGCATATCTGTCTGTATGAGGGTGTTGAATTCCCTGGAACAGGGCTGCCTTGTTTGACAGCTCTCCTTCTTAAAGTAACTTGCTCTTTCTAATATTATCTGTTCATTCCTGTTCAGTTACTACTAGAACTGTACCTAAATATCGTGCTCTTGCAAAAGATTGGATGGGGGAGAAAACTTGTCTACCACAAACATGGACATTCCAACACTAAAGGGTGGGGGCACACCTTTAATTTTTAGCACTAGGAAGGCAGACTGATCTGTGAGTTTGAGGTCAGTCTGCCTAATAGTGAGTGGTGAGTTCTACACCAACCAGAATAACAATGAGATGTTTCTCCCCCCCAAAAAAAGCACAAATAATTCTTGTGTTGTTATTTTAATTAACTTGGACAGAAGATATAATAATTGTAATAATTGAAGTTATAAAAATTGCCAGCTTGTCAGTGGTGGCGCACATTTTTAATCCCAGGAGGCAGAGGCAGGCGGATCTCTGTGAGTTCAAGGCCAGCTTAGTCTTCAGAGGCAAATTCCAGTACAGTGAACAGAAACCCTGTCAAAAAAAGAAAAAGAAAGAAAGAAAATTGCTAATAAGATATTAGTATACCAACCTTAATTGACAAATTCCATATTTATGTTAATTCTATTTGGCCATATTCAGAACTGGTTCAGAAACTTGGAGAATTGGTTTGTTTGTTTGTTTTTTTCAAGACAGGGTTTCTCTGTAGGTTTGAAGCCTATCCTGGAACTAGCTCTGTAGACCAGGCTGGTTTCAAACTCACAGAGATCCGCCTGCCTCTGCCTCCCAAGTGCTGGGATTAAAGGCTTGCACCGCCGCCACCATCCGGCAGAGAATTGTTTTTTAATAACTTCTTTTTTTTTTAAGATTTACTTATTTATTATATATACAGTATTCTGCCTACATATATCCTATAGGTCAGTAAAGGGCACCAGATCTCATTACAGATGGTTGTAAGACACCATGTGGTTGCTGGGAATTGAACTCAGGACCTCTGGAAGAGCAGTCAGTACTCTTAACCTCTGAGCCACCCACCTCTCCAGCCCCTTTAATAACTTCTTTAAACATTCTTTTTAAAAAGCACTCAACTTTTACGTTGAAATTTGAGTTCTATGCCCAAGAAGTACTTTTTGATTCATGGCCCTATTTACTTCTCATTTATCTCTGATTGGTTGCAATCTCCAGCCTGTACTGCATACCAGAACCCTATTTAAGAAGGACGCTTAAAAGAAATCCCACAATAGCTCAGAATTGAGAAATAGATGGTTATTTATTTATGGGTAGACTCACAAATCAGAATCCTCTGTTTGAACGGAGATCAGAAAATGAATCCCGCAACCGGAACAGAGAGGCCAGAAAAGAGCACAAGCATGCTCTACATCAGCTTATGTAGTATAAGAGACCATGCCGCAGTGGGTGGGTAACCACTGGCTGTAAGATTTCCTACGGCACCCTATTTCTCATTTAGTTTAGTAGGGGCTGCAGTCTAGTTCATATTTAGACTATATTTTCCAGGCTATAGAGTTTTCCCTATCCTATTGTCTACATAATCAGTCAAATCATAGTCAAATGGTCACTTGTTCGTTTGTTATTGTTGTTTTGATTTTTTTTTTTTTTTTGTAACAGGGTTTTTCTGTAGCTTTGGAGCCTGCCCTGGAACTCGCTCTTTAGACCAGGCTGGCCCTGAACTCAAAGAGTTCAGCTTTTCTCTGCCTTGCAAGTGCTGGGATTAAAGGCATGCACCACCGCCCAGCATAATCACTGTTTTGTATAGAAACTTCTAAAGTGGTAAATTTCTTATCATAGTTAAAAAAGTCTGAATCCAAG
This sequence comes from Ondatra zibethicus, assembly GCA_004026605.1. NCBI lineage: Eukaryota > Metazoa > Chordata > Mammalia > Rodentia > Cricetidae > Ondatra > Ondatra zibethicus. Next base: position 34,770 of record PVIU01012204.1, read on the forward strand.
TAAAAACAATGTTTTCCTGATTATAAATTGATAGGCAAGGGTTAGGCTTAATCCCAGCTCTTGGGAGACAGATGCAAGTAGATCTCTGAATTTGAGGCCAGCCTGATCTGCATAGTGACTTCTAGAAGAGCCAGGACTATATAGGATAGCCCTATCTCCAAAAAAGGGGGGAAAAATGGTTATAGACCAGGGTTAGAAAGGTGGCTCAGCAGTTAAAGTGCTTGTACAAGAGTTCAAATCCTTATAACTCAAGTAAATGCTGAGTAGAATATGATGGTTTGCCTGTAATTCCAGCCTGAAAAGGTTGAGACATGGAAGCTACAGAGCAAGCTGGCTAATAACTGCTGGTTTTGTTCACAAAGTTCTTTCTATCCTAATGTTTTTTCTTCCCCATTTTCTCCTGCCTATTTCCTGTCTCTCTTTTGACTGCAGGAGTGGCAGAAAAGACACAGCTGCTGAAACTGAGTGTGCCTGCTACCTTTATGCTTGTGTCCTTAGATGAAGGTCCTGGTCCTCCGATTAAATATCAGTATGCTGAATTAGGCAAATTATACTCAGTAGTGTCACAGCTAATCCGCTGTTGCAATGTCTCCTCAAGAATGCAGTCTTCTATCAATGGTAATATATCCTTGGCAATAGTTTTGAATACTCTGGGTCAGATCTAGAACTAAATTAAATATAATACCAAAGATAAATACAAAGTAAGGATGTGAAGGAAGGTCTGTGCTTATGACATGTTATAAGTATTTGCAAGTTCTACTTTTTTTCACATTAATATGAATTTTGCTGCTTTCTACTGCATTAAATTTGTAAAATTTTTCATGTTAGTATACCTGATCATTGTAATGCATAGTCTACGTTTCTTCATTATGCTTAGGAAACTTGACTTTTACAGCTCATTTTTCTAAAACATATTCACAGGCTATATTCTTAAAAGTCTGCATTGTTATTGTGGAGAAGCTTATTGGTTGTTCATTGTTGACAAATCTGTATTGTAGGTAATCCTTCTCTTCCAAATCCCTTTGGTGATCCTAATTTATCACAACCTATAATGCCAATTCAGCAAAACGTGATAGATATTTTATTTGTGAGAACAAGTTATGTGAAGAAAATTATTGAAGACTGCAGTAACTCTGATGAAACCGTCAAATTGCTTCGCTTTTGCTGCTGGGAGAATCCTCAGTTCTCATCTACCGTCCTCAGTGAACTTCTTTGGCAGGTTAAGAAACCATAACCATTGCTAAATCTCTATGACTTGATTTGTTATCCATTTATCCATTATTCACTGTGTCTTACCTATTTCTAGGTTGCATATTCCTATACTTATGAACTCCGGCCCTATTTGGACCTGCTTTTACAAATCTTACTGATTGAAGACTCCTGGCAGACTCATAGGTAAAAATACTTTAAACATCATTCAACTGAATTGTTTTTTAATTAAAGAAAGTCATCAATATACTTTGTATACATGTGAATTCATTTAAGCCTAAGAATTGTTTTAGTTTTAGATTATATTAGTTTTAGAACTAACCTCATGACACAAAGGTAGTCCTTAGGTGAGGAGGGCACAGAGAATACAAATCTTTAATCCCAGTACTTGGGAGGCTGAGGCAGGCAGATTTCTGAGTTCCAAGCTATAGGGAGGCCTTGTCTTAAACAAAAAGAGAGAGAGAGAGAGAGGTAGAGCAACAAAATAACTCAGTAGGTAAGGGTACTTGCTTCTGCCTGATAAACCTGTGTTTGGTCCTACGTCATTAAAAGAAAACCAATTCTTGGGCCGGGCGGTGGTGGCGCATGCCTTTAATCCCAGCACTCGGAAGGCAGAGGCAGGGGGATCTCGGTGAGTTCGAGGCCAGGCTGGTCTACAAGAGCTCCAGGACAGGCTACAAAGCTACCGAGAAACCCTGTCTCAGAAAACAAAAACAAAAAAAGAAAACCAATTCTTCCTGGGCAGTGGTTGCGCATGCCCTTGATCCCAGCACTCAGGAGACAGGCAGGGGATCTCTGAGTTTTAGGCCATCCTGGTCTACAAGAGCTAGTTCCAGGACAGGCTCCAAAGCTACAGAGAAACCCTGTCTCAAAAAACCAGTTCTCTCCAGCTATCCACTGGCAGGCACGCACACATGGAAATGTTTTGGTTATCTTAATAGATTACTGCTAACTCATTAACATTGAATTTACAGCCAACAGCTTACACCTCACACCCGATTTGAGCTTCTCTAGTACACGTTTTCTGTAAGATGCATCACAGCTTAGGAACACTAGACTGCACTTCGGTGCTATGCTTGTACACCATTTAAAACAGCAAAAACATACTTGTTCATAGTGTTCAGAGTTAGAAGGGGAAACAAGGCAGAGTCACTTTATTCAACCTCTGCTAGGAAAGTGCTAGTTCTGGGCAACTCGAATTATTTGCTACTTTACTCGTGACCACAGATAGCTAACAAAGCACTTTAAGTACTAGTTTTTAAGATTATCCATTCTTGGAGTTGTAGAATGGCTTGGCCATCTTTTTGAGATGACTCAGATTTGGTTCCTAACACCCACATAGTGATTCAAAACCCTCTGTATGTAACTCCAGTTCTCTGGGATCTGACAACCCTCTTCTGACTGCTAAAGGCACCAGGCATATATATATATATACACAATGCAGGAAAAACACTCCTACACATAAAATAATTTAAACCTTTTTTTTAATGCCAATGTTTAGTCTTAGTGGAAGATTGCAAATGCCAGAATTTACAGATTCATACTATCAAATTATCTTTTTAGCATTATATGTTTCTAATTACTGTTATAAAAATAACAGTAAGCAAAGTATCCGTTTTCTTGGAGGCAAAATGTTCAAAGCTGTCATCATTGATACTTCACTCCTGAGATAATTTTAATGTAGTTTAGCTTCTAGTATTTTCCTTTTAAAATAGTGTAAGAGATTACTTTTAGGGAGTAATGGCATATATGAACTTTAAATTCCAGCATTCCAATGCAGAGGCAGGCAGATCCCTTTGAGTTCTGAGCTAGCCAAGACTACATGGCAAGATCCTTTCTCAAAAAAATAGAAAAGAATTGTAGCTTTCTAGTTAAACATATCTAAATTCTTTTTTTAGCATATAATATGATGAAAACAGGTTAGATTAACTGTGAGAAAGTAGTCATTTTAACTCAAGCTTGAAAATAATCTCATAGAGAAAGGTGAATCTCTGTAAGTTCGAGGCCAGCCTGGTCTACAAAGGACAGCCAAGGCTGCACAGAAAAACCCTGTTTTGACAAAAACCAGGAAGAAGGAAGGAAGTTTTGTTATAATGTCTTCCCATGTGTCCTGCTTTGTTAGACATGAGGAAGCAGCATCAAGCTAATATTGTTTAAAGATGGTATCCAGAAAACTATTGATATTACTGGAAAGTAATGTTTTAGCACTTTATATGAGTTTGCAAAAATGAAGGTAAGGATTGGGGCTGGTTTAGTGACAGAGAACTTATCTAACATGGGTTGCGCAGGCCCTCACCCTCAGCACCGCTCCCCCTCAAAAAAAGAAAATTGTGAAGTAGGATGTATGTGTAGTATCTTAGATAAAATAGCAAAAAGCCTGTAGCCATTTAGACACTCTTGTTCCTTTCCCATCCTGACAACCATTAAACTCCTTTCTTCTGTGAGTTTGCCTATTAACTGTCATTTTGCCAAAATGTAATCACAACATTTAGCATTTTTTTTCCTTTAGCAATTATTTTCCTTCAGTGTAATGTTTGCAAGGTTCATTTACCATTATAGCTTATATTGGTATTTTATTTCCTTTTTATGGCTGAATGATTACTTATTCTTACAGGTATGTCATTTTGTTTATTGGCAGGTAATGTCTAACACAAAATAAACAGGCACTGGGCGTGGTGGTACAAGCATATAATCTCAGTAGTTGAGAGACTGTGACAGTCGATTGAGAGGTCAAAGCCATTCTGTGTTGCATAGTGAGACCCTTTCTCAAAAAACAAAAGACAAAAATAAAGCAAATTATTCTCAACTATGGAATTTGTGAACTTGTTTCTTAACTTTTTTTAAGTTTGTGTTATTCTTGAGTATTTTGACTTTGCTTCCGGCAGTGTATTTAAACTTTATAAGAAAAGCAATTTGAGCTGGGCGGTGGTGGCACACACCTTTAATCCCAGCACTCGGGAGGCAGAGGCAGGCGGATCTCTGTGAGTTCGAGGCCAGCCTGGTCTACAAGAGCTAGTTCCAGGACAGGCTCCAAAGCCACAGAGAAACCCTGTCTCGAAAAGAAAGAAAGAAAGAAAGAAAGAAAGGAAGGAAGGAAGGAAGGAAGGAAGGAAGGAAGGAAGGAAGGAAGGAAGGAAGGAAGGAAGGAAGGAAGGAAAGAAAGAAAGAAAGAAAAGCAATTTGAACAAGTAAAGTTAAATGCACAGACTTGAGTCAGATTGGTTGGCAACTGTATGACCCTAGGCAAGCTGTTTATTTGTCATCTTCTCCAAGGTTTAATAATATTTGCTGTCCAGTATGAAACAACTGAACTCACAGGCATTTACTGGGTGACATATAATAGCACTCAATAAATGTTAGCTTCTCTTAGATTTTAGAAGTTTTTATCTTCTGATTGTTTTTCAGAATTCATAATGCCCTTAAAGGAATTCCAGATGACCGAGATGGGCTGTTTGACACAATCCAGCGTTCTAAGAATCACTATCAAAAAAGAGCATACCAGTGTATAAAATGTATGGTAGCTCTCTTTAGCAGTTGTCCTGTTGCTTACCAAATCCTGCAGGTGAGGGTATTTTCTTGTAATTTCATAGAAATTTGAATCAGAGTTAAAGATCCTGTTTTAAAGGCTAAGGCTATATATAGCTCTGTGGTACACTGCTTACCCAGAATATGCAAAGCCTTGTAGTTAAATCCCCAGTACCACACACAATAAGCAAAAATGACATTAAGATCTTGTTTTAATCCAGGTCTGGTGGGTGTACATCTATAAAATCAAAATTCAAGGCTAAGGCAGGAGGACAACAGGTTCAACAACAGCCTGAGCTACATAGCAAGTCTCTTTCTGGGGGGAAAAACAATCCTGAGTTTGTGGGGGTGGTCGTCATTTTAAATTTTCTTTGAGATATTCCAAATCCTCTTAAGTGTATATATGGTTTTTCTTTTAAAGGGCAATGGAGATCTTAAAAGGAAATGGACCTGGGCAGTGGAATGGCTTGGAGATGAACTCGAAAGAAGACCATACACTGGCAATCCTCAATACACTTACAATAATTGGTCTCCCCCAGTGCAAAGCAATGAAACATCAAATGGCTATTTCTTGGAGAGATCACATAGTGCTAGGATGACACTTGCAAAAGCTTGTGAACTCTGTCCTGAGGAGGTAAAAAAAGCCACCAGTCTACAAGAGATAGAAATGGAAGAAAGCAAAGTAATTCTTTATTAGGCCACTGGCTGTGTATTAATGATAGTGATGTTTCTTAAAGGTTTTGCTAAATTTGTACTTGATTTAATATTTAGTGAGAAGTTAATCAGGATGCCTCCCTCTGGAGAAATTACTGTGCTATAACCTCAAATTCTTCTAAGAGAATCCAAATTACGAATTTTAATTGTTTTTTTTTTAAGATTTATTTATTTATTTTCATTTATATACAGTATACAGTGTTCTGTCTGTATGCTTGCTGGCCAGAAGAGGGCACCAGATCTCATTATAGATGGCTGTGAGCCACCATGTGGTTGCTGGGAATTGAACTCAGGACCTCTGGAAGAGCAGTCAATGCTCTTAACCTCTGAGCCATCTCTCCAGCCCGTTAATTGTTTTTTAAATCTTTATGTGTATGGGTGTTTTGTCTGTATATGTGTCTGCACCATGTGCCTTATTGGTGTCCATGGAGGCCAGAAAAAAAGGATATTGGATTCCCTGAAACCGCAGTTTAACAGCACTTGGGAGGCAGAGATAGCCGGATCTCTGTGAGTTCAAGACCAGCCTGGTCTACAAGAGCTAGTTCCAGGATGGCCTCCAAAACTGCAGAGAAACCCTGTTTCAGAAAAACCACCAAAAAAAAAAAAGACTTGAACTTTGGAACTTTGGTCCTCTAGAAGAGCAGCAAGTGCTCTTTACTCTGAGTCATCTCTCTAGCCCCATCCCCTTCCGCCTTTAACATCATTCATTTACTCTGTATGTGTGTGAATATGAACCGTATCACATGTGAAGATCAATTTTTTCAAATTAAAATAGAACCACATTGTTTTCCCCCCTTTTAGTTATTCCCACACAACCCCTTGCTCTGTCTTAGATTCATGGCTTCTTTTTCTTTAAATGTTGTATATATCTATATTCTTAATGTATAAATAACCTGCTCAGTGTGTATAAAGTTACTTACATGTTTATTACCTTAGGAATGACCATTTGGTATTAGATACATAATTAGGGGACTCTTCCCTAGGGGATATAATTTTCCTGCTTTCAGCATTCCTTGTTTACGTATAATTCTCTGTCTAGGCTTGAAATCTCATGAACTTTCCTCCTTCCATGTTAGCATCTCTTGATGTCCTTGTTTAGACAGCCATGTGTGTGGCTTCCCTGGCATTTCTAGGAGATGGAGTCTCACAACAGACATCCTGTTCCTCTGACTCTTTATAGTATTCCACCCCTCAGTGACTGGGGAGGGTCCCTGAGCCTTAGATTGTAGAAGTTAAAATTAAGAAGTTTTTAAAAGTTGTTACTAAATCAACAAAGTTGGAAGTGAGTTTGATGTTGCCTGCATAATTCTTTTTCTTTAAAATTAGGAACCAGATGACCAAGATGCCCCAGATGAGCATGAATCTCCTCCACCAGAAGATGCCCCATTATACCCCCATTCCCCTGGATCTCAATATCAGCAGGTAAGCAGGAGTCAGATAGTGGGTTAATAACCTCTACAGTGGTTCTCAACCTTTCTAATGCTGTAACCCTTTAATACAGTTCCTCATGTTGTGGTAACCCACAACCATAAAATTACTGTCTTTGCTACTTTATAACTGTAATTTTGCTACTATTATGAGTTGTAATGTAAATATCTGATATGTGACCCCTGTGAGAGGGTCATTCAGACCACCCCCAGGGGTTGCAACCCACAGATTGAGAACCACTGCTCTATAACCAATTTCATGCTTAGTTGTAAAGGATGGCTTTTCACCATGACTGTGAACTCATAGATTATCTGAACTAACTCTGGGTACATGATCAGAAGAATGGTTGTAGTGTGGTCATGGTACAAATTTAACTTGACCCAGTGATGCCCTTACCAAATATATATGTCTTGTACTAGTACAGAGTGAGTAAAACTACATGATTCTTCTCAGCATAAAGTAATAATCATTGCTTATGTGAAGGGTTATGGTAACACTTATTAGGCTAAGTCTATAAGTGGATTCTGAAAACACAAAGTAGAAGGAGAAAATAACTCCTTCAAGCTGTCCTCTGACCTTCCCATACGTATTATAATATACATACCTACACATAGACTAATAATAGAATTTAATTTTTTTCTTATTTTATGTGTCTTAGTGTTTTGCATGTATAATGTGAGCTGGAAGCCCTGTAAGTGGAGTTAAAGATCGTTGTGAGCCATTGTGTGAATGCTGGGAATCAAATCAAGTTCCTTTGTAAGAGCAGCAGGTGTTCTTAGCCACTGAGCTGTCTCTAGTCCCTAAATTTATGTATTTGACACTAAAAATCACTTTGGACAAATATTGTTTCAGACTTAACCCAGTCATTTGGTCTTTAGGGTCCTGAGGTTTTGTATTTGCCCATAAGGTTTTTCTTTTTCCACCAGTTTCCATTATCAGGCAAATGTATTTAAAGATTAAGTCCTAAGAATAAGATACATGTTTTCATACCAATTTCAACTCATGGTTTTAAAGTGTGCTTGCTGTTGGAAAGGTTGGGTTTTTCCTAGATTTATTTTACCACGTTTAATTATGATATTGTGCATATATGCAAGGGAGCATCAGTTGCAGAGACTCAGGTGTGTCAGATCTTATGTTATGCCAGTTATAAGCCACCTGACATGGGTGCTGGGCACCAACCTCTCGTCCCCTATATAACCGATACATAGTCTTAATCTCTGATCCAGCCATGGAAAAGTTGTAATGCACAGATTTCTTTTCCCTTTCAGAATAACCATGTGCATGGACAGCCGTATACAGGCCCAGCAGCACATCACATGAATAACCCTCAGAGAACTGGCCAACGAGCACAAGAAAATTATGAAGGCAGTGAAGAAGTGTCCCCACCTCAAACCAAGGATCAGTGAAATGCACATATTAACTGGTTCCATCAAGACTGTGCACCCAGGCCTTACAGTCCAACTTTTTTCTGTGTCTGGCTAATATTTAAAACTAGAAAAACTATTCCTAATCAACATGAAGTGGAGAGTTTATTCACTGTCTTATCTGCAGAAATATGCTGTCAATATATAACCCGCCTGCAGTGGAAAGTGTATAGTGTTTTGTAATAAATGGCCTGATGCTAATGTGTAAATGGCAAAGGTGTATATAGTATATTAATGTTTGACTGTTAATTCTTAAGAAACTTTCTTTTTCTTGATGAGACTCACGGATCTACAAAAACTACATTAATTTTCTTGTTATACCCACTGCACTCTGCAGCCAGTGTTGCCTACCTTGTGGCAGTTGGATCACCTCCTTTACAAAAACAAAAGTTAACAGCAACAAAACAGCCCATTCATGTCACACCAATAGTTTTCGTGTTCATTCTTTGCCACTGGAATCAATTTTACTATGAGCAATGTAAAGCTGGTTACCTTTTAATTATTTGGTTGATGTGGAAAATTGGTGATGTACTATGTTTCTAGATCTTTTTCATTGCCTTTTTATTCTGATGTTAGGTTAATCACTTTGAAGCTATAGATACGCTGTAACATTTAGCATGGCTTCACACAAGTTAGTGTAGCCAATGAGGAAATATTACCATAATGACTGCAGTTATCCTGACATGGAGACTGCATTGCCTGGAGCTTTCCTTCTTAAACCCTAGACTATAAAATACAGGCTGAGGGGAGAACTGTGGTAAGCAGGCAGTTCTCAATTGCACATGTGTTCCTTCTCGTGTTTGACAGTGCAGATCTCTGGGTGGAATAAAGAACACTTAAATTTACCAATTTAGTGATGGGAATTTTGAAAGGTTTAAAACAAATATGCAAAAATTTGCTATGCCAGGATGCTGGCTGGAGCCTAGTAGAAGACTTTATCTGGTGTGCTTGTTTTGTTCTTTGGTAGAGCTTACTAAGTGACTCTTCTCAAACTGTCCACTGCTGGACCCCAGTAATGCAGAAGTCAGAACCCCACAGTCTTTTGAGTACCTCTGCACCAAGATGTCTGACTCTGCTCAGTCATAATTTTACTTGAAAGCAAGAATTGTCCTAGTTCCTGTTCCATTCCAAAAATTTTAATGTTCAAAGCAGGGTCTAATTTAAAAATAAAAAATTACTGGTCATTAATAGAATTGAGGTATCACAATTTTAGAATAAACAATTTGAATGAAGATAAGGAATTCATCAGTTAATACTGTGTTTTAAAAAGAATTGGTGACTTGAATGTGTGTAATTTTTGGAAACTGTCTAAAACCAAATACCCCTGCAAACAGATACAACCCACCCTATTTAAATATTTTGCTGTTTTATTTTATAGAAATTATTTTGCTGAATTCGCAAATAGAATTTGATTTAAGAAGAACTTTTTGTCCTGTGGTGTGTTTGGGGGTTTTGGTACCCTCCCTCTCTCTCTCTCTCTCTCTCTCTCTCTCGCATATTTTGTGCACAGAAAGATTGGCTCTTTACTAAAAAAGACTTGGAGAACAGGATGTTGATGTTGTAAAAGTTCCTCTAACAATCAATCTTGTACTTTTTGTATTTTTTTATATACGTGTGTATTTAATGAGCACAAGCTTGGTTGTATTTTTTACATTTCAGTTGATAGAAAAATGTTGAAAGGCTATAGTTGACACTGTTCAAAGCAGATGCAAAATTGAGCATTTATCTTACTTTGTGATTTAAAAGGGACAGTATTTAAGATAAAGCTTTGGGTATCTTATTCACAGTATTCCACAGTCCTTCTAGGCTTCTTGTAATTTTAGCAACTTTTGACTCTACTGTAGATTCTGTTTACATCAGAATTCGCTTTTGTTTTAGTTTTTGTGGAGCTAGGGATCCAGGGCCTCAAGCACTCCAGGCAAGTGCTCTGCCACTGAGCTGTACCTCCAGCCTGAATTGAAGTTTGAGCAAAGGTGTTGTATACAGTGTTTGCCTTTTTCCAACTGGAAGTTTTCAGAGTTTCTCATATAGTGAAGTAGGTTAGTTTTGTTTGGATGAGTTACTGGTACTAGTTATATTATCTTACCATCTGACAGACAACCTTGACATTTTCTGCTCCTTAATGAAATTATGAAATACATAAAACTTAGTGACTTCCTAGATAAGAGAAAACTTGACATTTTCAAAGGCTGTGAATTTTTAGTTTTGGAGGGATTCCACCCTCCCCATTAGTTGCTTTGAGTGTATAAGTCCACCAGTTCCTAGTGAGGGCTTATGAGTCATGTTTCCCTCCATTTGAGGACGAGTCAGTCTGTGTTGTGACCATGAGTGAAGGAAACTGAACAGTTATTTTTTTGTTTATGGAAGTTATTTTCTATGTTTAACTCTTTAAGCATTAATGTATAACCGGAAATTTTAAGATGCATGTTATTGTAAGAGCAACTTAGTGATGATTTTGAGGTCTTTAAAACATAAATGGCACGTTTTAAATTTCAAGTCTTAAAGTGCCTAAAAATTATTTCATTCTCTCAACTGATTCTTTTGAGCCATATGTTTCCTCCTTTAAATGTTTGTTGGCAGATCACTAGTCTTCCTTTGAAATACTCCCATATTTCTAAATGGCATGATTACTCTATTGAAGACAGTAGAATCTGTTAACGTAAAGACTGAAGAGATTTTAGTTGTGAAACTGTGTGAATTGGGATGTTGCCCCTTTGGATCTAAGTATTTCCGTGTACAACTTGGTAAACACCATATTGCTGCTGTTTCTAAGCCCTCCACCAACTGACTTCTCATGTTCAGCATCACAGAGGCAGAAATACAAACGTAACCATATTTGGACTTTATTTCTTTTTATTGATTTTCTCAGTGATGATTTCCCAGCTTTTTTGTCTCAGCTATAATTATATAGACCTAGAATTATTCAAATGTTTTCTATTTTCATGATTAACTTTTATTAGTGAACAATAACAACTTAAATCTTTAATCCTCATATTGGTTAAAAAGATGAGGAGCCTTTTTTATTTGAATTACTTTTGTAAAGGAAAGTAACAGTCTGTGAATATTCAGGTGACTACTTTGGAATAGTTCTTTGGGTTTTTATTAGTATTTTTCCAGGTTATGTTCTCCCATGAACTATTTTACTTTGTCAAATTTTGTGGTTAATTTGGTGGCTATATCCTGCCTTATTTAGAATTTTAGAAAATTGCCTTTATGTGATAAGTGCCCAGCTTTGATTTCTAGTTTGAAGGTACGAGGACATACAGACTGCTGATAAAGGAAAACAGTACCCCTTTGCCCCAGCTTTTATGTTATCAACAAAACTATTCTTGGTACTGGTTTCATCATAGGGCCCAACCAGATATGGTCCCTCACCTACATGAGTGTTGCATATTGAAAATAGGGCTTTAGTATGATAAATCACTACAGAAGTGCTGAATGTATTAAGAACTTGCTGCCGATTGTATTTCTATTATTTTGTGTTTGCAGAAGTATGTAGCACTTGTCCTCTAAACTTAGGGGTGTAAGTGGGGAAAGGTGAACCACATTTTAAAGTCACTAATGAGTGCAATTTTTTTTTTAATTTTGGAATTGGGGTTTCCAAAAGGAAATTTCACCACCCAAATCTCACATACTTCTTAGCCTTTTACAAGCCAACAGACTGACATAAAAGATTGTCCGCAGTTCGTAAGATCTAGCACATATACAAAAATAAAACTTTATAAATTAAATTTTGGTTTTTCTTTTATTTATTAAAATACAGTCTAAGATCTAAAACCCAGTTCCCCTCCCTCTTTCCCCCCTTCTCCTCCCCCCCCCCGGTATTGCTGGGGATGGAATACAGGGCCTCCAATATATAGGCAAGTCACTGAGCCACATTCCTGACCCTTGAATTTTTTTCTTAAGGGAAATGATTATAAACATTTATTATAAAAGGTCTTTTATAGATCCAACATGTGTTCATGTCTAAGCAGCTGAACATTGGGTCTTGTTTTGTGTTTGTGGGGTGTTTTTGTTTTTTTTTTTTATTTCTGGGTTTTTGTTTTCTTTTTGGTTTTTCTGTGTAACAGCCCTGTCTGTCCTGGAACTACCTCTGAAGATCAGGCTGGCCTCAAACTCAGATTCTCGTCTGCCTCCCAAGTGCTGGGATTACAAACACCACCTGTGTGTGCATCACCACTGCCTGTCTTGATTTTAAATCTGAAAACTCCCCTGTTTTGAGGGGTTCTGTTAGTATGAAAATTCACTTTAGCATTTCATCTGTTCATTTTCATTATCTGAAAAAATACATTTGACTTCTGCAGAACCTATTGATATTTCCCCAAAGTTGGGATACTTTAAGGATTACTGCTAAAGAAGGGCATTTCAAATATTCTTCACATTTGATTTTTATTGAAACATAGCCTGTAGCTCAGGTTGGTCTGGAATTCACTCTAATTCATTCTAACTCAGACTATGACCTTTTGTCACAGCCTCCAAAGTTCCAGGTATATATGATTTTCTGGTTCCATCCTTCCTGCTCCACTTTTTTTTTTTTTAAAGAAAAATTGGCAAAGTATTGTGGTATTCTTATGAACCTATCATAAGGAGAAGACCAGTTAAAGGTCATCTTCAGCTACTAAATTTGAGGCCAGCCTGGACTATAAAAGACCCTGTCTCAGAACTATATAAAACCAAATCAAATATTAAATTCTTGCCTTTTGGGAAACTAATTAGTTTGACCATTTCTATTTGAATTTTAATGTCCCTTAGCTAAATATTGGACAAGAAGTGTTCATTCAGCATCAGGGGCTAGGGAGTTACTTCCATATATGAGATATCTTTGGAATGAGACCCTACTGTAAACACAAATCATATGACATGCACAGTCTGAGAATAATTGTATATTTGTAATGACCCCTTGCATTTGACTTTGAGGTAGGTTTTTGATGTTTTTTTAGTTTGCTGTGCTGGACATAGAGCCTGCCACATACTAGTCAAGCTAGCACTGTACAACTAAGCCATCTTTATCTTAAAAATTGAACCATTACAAAACATTTCAGACACATTTTAAAAAGACATTTTAAATATACGAAACTTGGGAATAGTGGAGTGGGAAGCATTTCAACTGAGGTACAATAGTACCTGAATGTTTCTTAATGCTTCAGCATGTCTCACCAAGTCAAGTCAGATACCAGTGAAGAGGGGGCCAACCGCTTTCACAGACTTGATAAGAACCCATCTGGTTTCTTGCCATTTTTAACTGCTGTGTTCTCACCCATTCCTTTCCCAGCTATTGGAGCATTGAATAACCAACTTAGGAGCTAGGAGAGATTTTTTTTGTATGTTCTCTCATGCCAAAGAAAAGGATACACTAGATTCATAAAGGTACTGAAATAAAGGCTGGGGAAATGGTTCCGCTACTGCAATGCTGACTTGACTGCAAGTGCTAGGACTTTAGCTAAATTGCAGAACCCACACTTGGAACACCAACACTAGGTAGGTAAAGATAGGCATATCCCTGGGATGTCTTGGCTAGTCAGCCTACCTACCATACAGGTCATCCAGAGACCCTGTTTTAATTAAAGGATGGTAGAAACCTTCGTGTTGGTACACACCTTTAATCCAAACACTCAGGATCTCTTAGGATGTTGAAGCCAACCTAGTCTACAAGGTGCGTCCAAGAAAGCCAGACCTATGTAACAGACCCTGACGTTTATTACAGTGTATGAACGGGAAGGGGTACAAAGTTCTCTGATACCATGTGGATGCTAGGAACTGAACTCATCTCCAGACTTGGCATCAAGTGCCTTTACCCTGTGAGCCACTAAGTGTTTTTAAAGTGCAGAATGGACTAAAAGCTGGGTGGGCTAAGCAATGGTGGAGTATGCCTTTAATCCCAGCACCAAGAAGGCAGAGGCAGGCGGATCTCTGAGTTCGAGTCCAGCCTGTTCTACAGAGTTGGTTCCAGGACAGCTAGGGCTATTATACAGAGAAGCCCTGTCTTAAAAAAAATTGCAAAGCTGGGTGGGTGGGGTGGTTCACATCTGTAGTTCCACCACTTAAAGCTGAGGCAGGAGGAAGTTGGGGTGAGTTCTGAGCCAGCCTGGGCCAAAGTGTTAAGACACTGTCACAAAAAGTTATAGGTATATACACACATAGCTAGAATCCAAAGAACATTTAATGTCACCTGAATCTCTATTAAATACTGGGGTCTGACATGAACTTGGTTTAAAACAGTTAAAAGTGGAAGCTGGAGAATTGGCTCAAGTTAAGAACACTTACTGCTCTTGGTTCCCAACTTGTAGTCAGCCACTAGTAGGCTATTCTCACCAAGAGACCAGAATGAGATATATATATATCTATAATTTTTTGTTATGAGTTTTTTTTAATACAGTCTTTTCTCATTTTACATAGCTATCCCTTTCCCACTCTCCTCTTCCTGCCCCACCCTTCCCCCCCACGGGATGAGTCTTTATGAATCTGAAATTTTTTTTTTTGAATCTGAAATTTTTATTGAGCCACAAAGACCTAGCTGGGGACATGCATTTGTCTAGAGGTGGCCCCGAGCTGAGTGACCAATTGGGTTATTTTATTTTCCTCTTTGAATCACTTAGTTGTTTTTTGTTGTTTTTTAATTGGTTGTTGGTTAGTTGACTTTTCTAAGACAGGATCTCACCTATGCAGCTCTGGCTGTCCTAGAACTTACTCTAGGAATTTTAACTGAAACCAGGTTGACCTTGAACTCAGTGATCTGCCTGCCTCTGGAGTACTGGGATTAAAGTGTGCACCACCACAGCTCAGCCAAGTAGGGATTTTATAAATATAAAAACTGCAAGTCTGGTACATCCTGTTGCTATAGCTTCAATGGCTGTTAGCAAGCATGACAAGATATGAACTTTTTTTGTTGTTTTTGTTTTTCGAGACAGGGTTTCTCTGTAGCTTTGAAACCTGTCCTGGAACTAGCTCTTGTAGACCAGGCTGGCCTCGAACTCAGAGATGCACCTGCCTCTGTCTCCCGAGTGCTGGGATTAAAGGCATGCACCAGGGGCTGGAGAGATGGCTCAGAGGTTAAGAACACTGACTGCTCTTCCAGAGGTCCTGAGTTCAATTCCCAGCAACCACATGGTGGCTCACAGCCATCTGTAATGAGATCTGGTGCCCTCTTCTGACATGCAAGCATACATGGAAGGAATGTTGTATACATAATAAATAAATAAATCTTAAAAAAAAAAAGGTGTGCACCACCACGGCCCAGCAGGATATAAACTTTTAATAAGAATAGGGCACAGTTGTGTCACCATGGTATTTCTGTTTGATCAGGGAGGGGAGCAGAAAGCCTTTTGGCTATACAAATGACAATGCAGGTTAGCAAAAGTTCCTCTAAGTGCCAATATATGGCTGAGGGTCAGGCTGGCCTCAGTTTTATCCCAGGCTGGGTCAGGATTTAGCAAATTTTTTTTCTCACTGCATACTTAAGTTTTTACGGCCCAACAAACCTCTCTGCCGATGTAATATACCAAATCAGACCAAACCAAACTGAATTAGAAAAGGTCCAGGTTTAATGGATGCCAACGGTCTGGGAGGCCCTCCAGGAAAGCACGAAAGAGGGGAAAGGAGCACTGGAGAGACCATGTTTTTGTTCTCTGGGAGGCAGTTTAAATAGCCTGTGGGAATGATCTTGACCCTCTCTGGGGAGGGGGGTCACGTTTAGCAGGCTTTCTCAGAAGTAGAGTCTGAACTGCAGCAACTCCCAGGGGAGGGATCTTGAAATGGAGCTTCCCACCCAACATTTCCAAAATGGATGCCAGGAGTGGGGAAGCCCCACTCAAACAATACTCAATACCACCTATAACTCCATGGGCACCAAGTACAAACATTGTACATATACATACATGCAGATGAAACACTTATAAATCTAAAATCATTTTTAAAAGCAAAAGTTAAAAGCCAGAAAGATGGCTCAACAGGCAAAAGTGCTTGCTACCAAGCCTGGAAACCTGAGTTCTGTTCCCAGGACCCACAGGATGAAAGGAGAGAATCAATTTTCCCAAACAAGTCCTCTGATTTCTACATGCATGCTTCTACACATACACAAGAAACAATTGTGATTGATTCATTTATTTGAAATGGGGTCTACCTGGCCTGGGAGTTGCCCCAGCCCAGTCTCCAACTCCCAGTCTGCCAAGCGCTGACCCCTCCCCTGGTTTGGGTCAGGACCACTCCCACAGGCTATTTAGGCTAGCACCAGAGAAAGGAACACATGGTTTCTGGTTTATGTGGGCTCTTCTTCTTGCCATGCTGTCTCGGTCCACCCCAGAGTGCTGCATTTATTAAACATGGGCATTTTAATTTGGTCTAATCTGGTTTGATTGGAGTTCTTTCCACCGGTGGAGCGGCTTGTATTAAGATTAAACCAAACAGATGTAGGTTCCCACCGAAAAGGATCTGGTTTTTCCCGTGGGCCCAGGGGCTTCCACTGAGAAGAGACTTGAGTGTGTTTGGAGATGTCCTCATTTCTCATGCAGCCCCATTTTCAGCTCAAGAGTTGTCTCGGTGCTGTGACAGGCTTGAGTCACACAGGCATGCTCTTCTAGTTGGTTTTTGTGATTCTAAGTCAATTACTCAAACGCCCTTGGGCAGCCTTTTACAAAAATCCTCTCAAATTGCGGCTATCTAACTTAAACAATGCTCCAAAAGCCCATGGTTTCTAGATGTGTGCTCTTGCCCCCCCTTTCATTTTTTTCTCTGCTCATTTGCCATCAGCGGTTTGTCCCATCCCCCCCTCCGCTTCTGCCTCTCTTTCTCTGCTGATTTGCGGCCAGCAGTTTGTCCCACCCCCCACTTCTGCCTCTCTTCTTCCACTCATTCATGGCCCTCTGCAGTCTGCAGGGCTCCAATGACGCACCCAGAGGTGCGGCCAGCTCCAACCCCATTCTGTTCTCATCCCCTCCTTACTGTTTGCGTTTGGGCAGCCTTTTAAATAAGGTTCCAAAATCCCACGGTTTCTGCCCTGCTCCCCTCCCTGTCGTCCCGTCCTGCCCCCCCCCCCACCCAAGCTTCTCTAAGCTGTTTGCTGTGCTTTTCTGGCTCTTGCCTCTACCTCCTCTTACAGCATTTGCTCTAAAAGTGTTTTATTTGTCTGTCTGTTAGAATGATGTAGCCACAATATCACTGTGTATGTAGATTTATATTTCTGTGTGCATATGTGCTTCCAAATTACAGCAGCTCTGGAAAAATACGAACATGTGAGTAGCTGCCATTTTAACTTCACTGCCATCTTTGGTAAGGGTAACCACATATGCTAGTATTCTTTGACTTATTAAAATATTTTTTAAACTAATGAAAAACTGTAACTAACTGGATAAAATACATGCCTAAATTTAGCTTATATGTCCAGTTTAAATAATAGGTAATGGTACCTAGGTCTCGAGGGCATTTACAGATCTCAGATTATGGCATTTTAACAACAAGAACTTCTAACAGAGAGACATATCAATTTTTGCAGCACCCTTTAGCTCCTCCAAAAACACAGAAGACCTTCTGTCTCCACGCCTTGCCTCTGGGTTTGACAAAGCAACCCATGTAGCACAAAGCAGCCTTCTACCTCTTCAGTTTCCTGGATGCCTTTTGGGGAATCAATGTCTTCATCCTGCAAAGACAGGTAGACTAATATTCCCCCCCATAGGAAAAATCTTTGGGTCTCTTGTACTCAGCAGCTAATGGCAAGCACTGCTTCTAAGACTGGTGTCCTCCAAGGACTAAGGAGAGGATTTGGGATTGCCTGTGTAGCTAAAAAAACTGGGTCAATTTTGCTCATTTACCACCCCCCCCCCCCATATCTGTCTAATGGCATTTGACAATTTAAGGCACTGTTCTTTAACAGGCTTCATAGTCCAGGATTAACAGGTTTCAGGTGTCTCTTCAGAGGTTCAGAGTTCCCAATTTCCTTTAATTGTCTTCTAAAATGTTCATACCTTTTAACCTAAAGCAATAGCCTTTTGTTATGATGTAAATCTGTTCCAGTTCTCTTACAGGTTCCTGGAAAAGTTCTACTACTGTATCAAAATCAGGTTTGTTAAAAAACCAACAGCCTCCAGAGCCTTTTCCTAACCTCAGCCAGTTTCAAACATATTTTACAGGTCACTCCTGCTGCCTGGGCCAAGACCAACTCACAAAGCACTCCCCAGACAACACCAAACAACTCCAACAGTTCCTGGGACTTTATCATTGGTATCAACTCTCCTAGATGAAGGACACCTTCTGACTAAAATCTGGTTGTATCTGATATACCTGAGCCTCACCTGTCCAACCAGGGCACTTTTCTATTCCATTCTTTCTGGCAGTTAATGCATAGGACCAGTAATAACAATTTTTTTCCCTAGCCACCTGTCTTCTCATCTCCCTCAAAAAGAAGCTGCCTGAGGTCTCCAGGATGACAGCAAACCAGATGCTGCTCCAGTCACACTTCTCGCTGAGCATGAGTGCACCAACTCTCAGCTCTCTCCTCTCACACATCACCCATGTCCACAGGAAGTACCCAGACTTGAGCTGAAGCCCCTAAATCCAAGGACTCTGGGATGTTTGGTCAAAAGTGAGACCCCAGCCCTCTGAAACCCCTATATCCAAAGAAGATGGGATGTAATATTAAGTTGGAACTGTACTCCCAACCTGCCAAGCATTTGGACTCCAAATGCCATGCGCTTGGACTACAACTTCCAGCCTGCCCAATGCTGATCCCTACCAGGGAGGGTCAGGACCACTCCCACAGGGTATTTAGGATTGCACTGGAAAAAGGAACATGTGGTTTTGGGTTTGCATGTATATTCCCTCTGTCTTCCCCCTGCCATGCACCCAGGCATCTGGGAGTGTGCCGTTATTAAACACGGGCATTTAATTTGGTCTAATCTGGTTTAATTGAAGTTCTTTGTATCAACAGACTGGCTTCATATTAAGATTTTTTCTTTTTTCTTTTTTTTGCATAATTCTTGTTGCATTATGCAGTGGATTTTATTTTCTTTATTAAGTGTTACTGTTTTCAACTGCTTGGTCTTCTAACGGGTATGGGTTTGTGTTGTGTTCAGTATTTCAGTCTTTTATCCTGCTACCTTAGTCTTTTTTTTTCCATGATATTTATTGAGCTCTACATTTTTCTCTGCTCCCCTCCCTGCCTCTCCCCTCCTTCCTTCAACCCTCCCCCCAAAGTCCCTATGCTCTCAATTTACTTAGGAAATCTTGTCTTTTTATACTTTCTACTTCCCACGTAGATTAGATCTATATAAGTCTCTCTTAGTGTCCATATTGTTGTCTAGGTTCTCTGTGATTGTGGTTTGTAGCCTGGTTTTCTTTGCTTTATGTTTAAAAACCACCTATGAGTGAGTATATGTGATAATTGTCTTTCTGTGTCTGGGTTACCTCATTCAAAATAATGCTTTCTAATTACATCCATTTTCCTGCAAAATTCAAGCTGTCGTTATTTTTTTCTGCTGTGTAGTACTCCATTGTGTAAATGTACCACATTTTTTTTTATCCATTCTTCCATCGAGGGGCATTTAGGA